>CAEFZY010067130.1:0-36578 GCA_903066815.1 Brachyrhaphis roseni
GATAGATAGATAGATAGATAGATAGATAGATAGATAGATAGATAGATAGATAGATAGATAGATAGATAGATAGATAGCATTATGTCAGACAACAAAGCACAGTACTAAATTGCTCAACGTGTAAAAATTACAATAAACTAAGCAGACATAGATAAAAAAAAAAAAAATCATACTTTATCATTGCCTTTATAAAATAATGGTCCAAGTCAATTTTTGGCTAAAAAAAAAAACAAAAATCACCCTCTTTATTTCCGAAATATGTTTAAGGCAAAAAGAAAATAACATTTGGCAAAACCTGACTTTAGGAAGGAGAAGTTATATAAATTTATACATTTAAAAGTGAATAAATTTGAATGTCCAGCCATAATTCCAGTCTGTAATCTTTAATCGCTCCTCACATATTGTATTTTTACCGTTAAGTGTTTTGTTTGACTCATCAACCATATGTCTTCTTTTTTTCTTTTTTTTGTTTGTTGAAATAGACAATAATATTGTGAATAATGAAGAACTGAAGTGCTGGTCACTTATAGGTTGTTTCTGCATCTTCACTGCCTTGGGCACAGATCAGATTAAATTCCTTCTGTTTGCCTCACTGACATAATCCCACCCAGATTAGGAATCTCCTTCAACGTCTCCCCAGACTAAAGCGAGTTTTTAATGTTGCAGAACCCGGGCTACGATCCGTCCTCGGGCGTCTCCGGGTCCTTGGACTACCATGCCTTCGGGCCCCTGGGGGCCTATCCGTACGGAGACCCGACCTACAGGAAGAACGCCACGCGAGACGCCACGGCCACGCTCAAGGCCTGGCTGAACGAGCATCGGAAGAACCCGTACCCCACCAAGGGGGAGAAGATCATGCTGGCCATCATCACCAAGATGACGCTGACACAGGTCTCCACCTGGTTCGCCAACGCTCGGCGGCGGCTGAAGAAGGAGAACAAGATGACGTGGACGCCGCGGAACCGGAGCGAGGACGAGGAGGAGGAGGACGCCATCGACCTGGAGCGCACTGAGGAAGACGACGAGCCACTGAAGCTGACCGAGGAGGAGACGGAGCTGCGGAGCGACAGCGGTGAGTGGTCACAGGAGGGTCAGCTGCACCGATTAATCGATTACTCAATCATCAATTAACTGATCACTTCTGTTTTAAATTCAAATTCAGAAATATTTTATTGATCCCAAAGTGAAATGAATGCTGCAACTCTTATACATTCAAAATTCTTCAAAGAATTATTTTAGATAACTCACAGTTATCTAAAATAATTGATTAATCATGATTAATTGATTAGTGAAATGATCGTCAACTAATTCAGTAATCAATTAATCATTAACTGGAGTACAAAGACTCCAATAAAAGGCCATTTGCTGAAAGAACACACTCAGAGCAGAAATTAAGCCAAAACCGTACAAAAAATATACATTTTGTTTTTGCTTTTTTTATGCGAAAGATCTGGCGTCCACTGAAGCGATGTTAGAGCAATAAAATGTTTATTTTCTTATTTAAAAGGGGAATTATTTGCTTACATCTTTTAATGTATTTCTAAAATTGCATAAAAAGGCTTAGATAAAAAAATCCACAGAATGTGGCAGTTAGTTTTATGCAATTAATTACCAGAATAATTGATTAATCGATAACTAAATTAATTGGTAGTTGCAGCCTTAGATCGAAGCACACATGAAGATGAATGGGACTGTGGAGGATTTTCACACCTGGAAGAGAGAAAGCAGAGGATGGAGCTGGAGGGAGCAGCTGCAGAAACAGATGCAGATTCCCAGAGACAACGAGAAGGAAGCAGGACGTTTATTTCATCTGAAGCTTTTATTTTATGAAAATATCTAACAGTATAAAAATCAGATTTTCCGTAAATTGGATGCTGCATTTTTCAAGAAAAATTTGGAAAAATGTGTAGATAAATAGAAAAAAAACTAAAATGATCAGATTTGTCCGAGTTGAAATAATTTTTGTCTTTAAAATCTGACAGCTTCATCATTTTTAATATTTGAAGAGGATTTTTTTATTCAGTCTGCTGAAAGAAACTTTGATATTAGGATAAATAACAGATGATCTTTTATTCCCATGTTTTTCCGATCTGCTCTGTTCATAGAAAATCCTGCAAGTTCAGATAAATAGGTGAGGTGAATCTGTTCTGAGGTTTAATTTTCGATCAATCTGAATCCTGGATGAGAATCTGATTTTCCTGACATTTAAACGAGACTGAAACCAAACATCTGATCATCAGGACTTCTGATTTTAACAACTTTCTGAGTTCATCTTGTGTATTTGTTGGTTTTTAATTTCCTGCTGCATTTCTGATTCATTTCTTTATCTCCAAAAGTAAAAGTGAATATCCAGAATTTTAAAAAGTTTACAGATTGATTGGTTCTGACCAACAGACAGCTGGGATTCTGTTCCCTGATTTTTTTATTTATTTTTTTTTTGTTTATGTTTGTATTAAAATTAGAAAAAATATTCCCATTTATTGATCCAGACCATATTATTCTATTCCTTAGAGGTGAGCAGATCAATCCAGAATATTGATACCATATCAGTATCGAATCGATAATTAGCGTGGCAAGATTAATACTTCAGCTTCAAAATATATCATATTGAATTTCTATTTAATTTATCCTCACGTTTGTACTGCAGTTTCTCAAAAAGGTTTAGTTTTGATTTGATCTCAAATAAAAAAGTATTTTTTTTGCAGTTTATTTCTGAAAAATCCCACACAAACTGTTCTGTTCTATTATTTTTGTTTATTATATTAATATGTCATTGAAGTATTTTGTAGATACATGTAAACTTTATTCAAGTTCTGTCCGAAGTTTTAACAAAATAATTCAAAAGGAAAAATCACAAAATCACCTAAAAGTCGTAAGTTTGATGATATGTCAATAAAAAAGTATCATATCGGTATTGGTATCGCTGATACTGACTGACCCAGTTTGCTTAGTGTGGACCTGCTCTAATTAGTTTGTTATTGTACAAACTTGTCAGTTTGGGTCCAGTTTGTTTTGTTCAGCTTTGACTGTTCTATTCTGATCAGGATGCAAGTTATTGATTAATGATTTTATATAAAGTTGATTAATCTGATCATAATTTATAAGTTGCCATTTTCTTAAAAAACTGAGTTTTCTCATATCAAGAGGGGAGATTGTCTTAAAGACTACGTTTTCATAATATGCTGAATTTAAAAAAACATTCGAGAGTTTTTGTCAGCTGTCTTAAATACTGACTGAATAAGTAAATAATTGTGGTTTTCTCAAATTATTACACTGAGACATATTTATAAAATAGAACAAATCAGGAACCTCTTAGGTTGCTGATTAAACAAATACAAGAAGACAATCAATCCTGAAAGAAAAGAGACGTACGATTTGTGGTTGCTCTTAAAAGAAAACTAAAACTCTGTGAAGAGCTTTAACTCAGAAGTGCTTACTGACATCACGGTTTCTTTTTCATTATCAGTCAATCACATTTTCTGTTTTCATCCTCGCCTTCGCAGCACATCAATAATTTTTGGTTTGCTTCGTCATGCAGCTCAGCTGAAAGAGCGATACTAAAGTAAAACTTAACTTAAGGAGCTTGTCGGGTGTAAGCAGAACCGCATAAATTGCATTTTCCATCCCAAACCGGACTCTGTTTGTATCGTTTCTCTTTTTCGATCTGAGAAACCGCCGCCATCTTTGTTTCTGTATCAACGGCTCCGCTTAACAACCAGCGGCGCCCTCTACAGGATGGCGGCCAAAATACGACGCTAAACGAAGGCCGATTATTAGTTAATCGATTGGAACTAACTTTGAAATGAAATAAAATCTTTGCTTAGAAAAAGTAAAATGTCACAGAAAAATAGCAAAAAAGGCAAACTTATTAAATCATACCCATAATTGTCTCATCAAAATATGTCACATATTTACACATCTCATGTCACAATTTCTGTTCTTTACAAATTATATCTATTAGATTTATTTATTGTTAAGATGCTTACTATCTAAAGTCTCCTGTAAGATATCCATACAGCTATATTTGTTAATAAGTCGATTAATTATTTGCCTCCCTGGTTCTGGTTCTGATCCAGATTTATCTGTTTCTGATCGATTCTGTTTTGTTTATTTTATTTTTTCTTGTTCTGATCCGCTTCTCTTCTCTCCACAGCCGTCCGTCACCCCTCCGCCTCAGATTCCAGCCGGTTGGCGTTCCGGGAGGACGCCGGCATCGACCGGGCCCTTTTGGACCAGAGGTCGCCCCATGTTGCGGCCCCTCCTCACAGCGGGCCCCTGGAGGCTCTCAGAGCCTCTGGATCCGAGCGTACGTCATCACCGGGCTCCTTGGATTCTTGTGGCGCCACCCAGGGGCCGAGCCCGGCCCCGAAGCCCAAACTGTGGTCCCTGGCAGAAATCGCCACGTCTGTGGACAAAAACACAGGAAGTAGCGACTCGCCGCAGAGCAGGGGGCGGAGCTCTCTGAGTCACGGCCCCGCCCTGCCAAGGCACCTGTACTACGCCTCCCCGTTCATCCCTGGATACTCCAGCTTCCGGCCGCTGGGGCCCCTGCAGGGAGGCCCCGGCTCACACATTAACGGATTACAGCAGAAGATGCTGCAGCGGGCCGAGGCCGCAGCCAGGGACTGCCGACTGCGCAGCCAGAGCCAGACAGAGCTGCAGGAGCTAAAGAGAGGCATGACGAACGTGTAGCTGCTCAGAGAATCCTGCTGAACTTTGACCCCGAGACAATTTCACAGCTTTTCTATGTTGATCAGATGTAACCTTTGTAGTGCGTTTCTGCACCCAACATGACATGTCATTGATTAAAAGATAGTTTTATTAAGATGAAAGTGAGCGCCTGCGTTTGTTGGCAGAAGGTTCTTGCAGCCGCACTGCAAAAACAGAAAAACACAAAACAATACCGAATGTTTTTGATCTGGTTTCTAGTGCAAATATCTTAGTGCACTTAAATTGAGACAAAACTAATTAATAACTGAATAGTTACTTGTACATTACTTTTGTCTTATTTAATGTTTAAGTGAGGTATTTGCACAAGAAATTAAACCAAAAATATTTGGTAAGATTTTGCAGTGCAGAGAGGATCACATATAATTTTTTTTTTCGGGTTTATTAAGCTGCTTCTTTAAAGCAAAGATCAGTTTCAAAAGTGCTAAAACAACGCATCAATGCTGTGGGTTACTAATGTGCCATTATTGGAGTTTGTGTTTTCTGGAATATTAAAAAATACAAAAGACATATATATTAATAAAAATAAAGTAAGGCTGGGCAATACAATTAAAAACCAGAAATATTACCAAGTACTTTGTGTCTAGATTCTTGGCAAATATCTTAATACACTTGAAATAAGACAAAACAAATTTACAAGTAACTTTTAAGCAAAATATAGGAGCTTATTTTAAGTAAATAATTCCTTAATATTGATGAAAATGTTCTAGTTCCACTGACAGATTATTCTACTTGTAACAAGATATTTTCCCATGTGATAAGTAAAATAATCTGCCAGTGGAATTAGAACTTTTTCATGAATATTAAAGACGTATTGGTAAAACAATACAAATGAAAGAAAATATTCTCAAAAAGCTGGTTTTATTTCAATCATCCCTTCTGTGACTTGTACAATGGAGTATTACAATCAGGCTACAACATTTCTAAAAATTGTTTACTGACTATAATATTGTCATCATAGCAGATTAAAGACGCAAAAGTAAAAAAGTCTGAAAATCAGAAGAAAAAAAGTCGCTTTAATGAGAAAATAGTTTCTATAAAGCAATTGAGATCTAATGTGGCAGCTGTTTCAAAGTCCTGTCACACTGATAATAATTTGATGCTATCAGTAGCAGGACTTTTACTGATTCATCTGTGTTACGGTTTGACCAGTAAGGCACAAGGACAAAGGCATATATAAAAAAATATCTTCTATTTATTTTTCCAAAGAAATCTTTAAAAAAGGTTTTCAACAACAAATCTAAGAAAATATAGCAAAAACGGGCCCAAAGGAAATCAACTAAGGCAAACTTAACTCAGCATGACAAACCAAAACTGACCTCACACAATGAACACACAGGGGAATTTAAACACAAAGGCTAGCCTACACAAACAAGGAGGGGAGGGAGAAGAGACAAAGACAAATAATGCATAAACATAACTAATTCAAACTAAAACATTTTGACTTTAACACAACTATAAAAACAAAATAACCTAACACCAAAATGCTTAAGCAATTATTCCATTAGAGGAGAGAGGAAGAATCTTCAATAATCTAATTCACATTTTTGTGGTTTTAAATGTGTGGTACATTTAAAACCACAAAACTAAATATTCATTGGTTTTTACAGAACTCTTCCTTTTAAGAGTTTTAAACCTGAAAGAAAAAGACGATCTACTTCAGCTTTCTGGAAAATATTTGCTTCACACTGGATAGAAAATTGTCTTTAGGTGTTAAATTGCTGTGGCTTAACGCAGAGTGGTTTTAAATGTGAAACACCACGGTGTCTCTGTGTGTGGTGAAAGGACACATCACAGCGAGTTACTCAATGCCAGCTCACACTCAGCATCATCGGCTGACGGGTAAAAATCCATCCATCCAAATTCATATCTTGCTCAAATGTTACTTGCAAGTTAGTTTTGTCTTATATCAAGTGTACTGAGGTATTTGAACTAAAAACTAAACAAAAATACTCATTAATATTTTGTGTTTTTGGCCTTTTGTCTTAACCCTGAACAGGTTCCTGGTTCTGACAAGTTTCTAGATTCTGAATAGATTCAGGATTCAGAACAAATTTGATATTTTGATCAGATCCCTGAATATCAACAAGTTCTTTGATTAGGAACAGTTTCTAGATCCTGACTGTGAACAAATTTGATATTCTCAAAAGATTCTTCAATCTAAATTCAGATTCTTGATTTCTGGTTTTAAACTCAGTCTTGATTCTGAAAATATTTCATAATTTGAACTTTTTCCTGATTTCGGATGTAGACCATATTCCTGACTCTGAACAGGTTCCAGATTCTCAAAACGTTCTTGATTTCAAAAACTTCTAGATTCTGAACAGAATCCTAATTCTGAGCACATCTGATATTGAGTTGATAAACAGTTGTTTTCAGTCTGTTATTGTTCAGGTGTTAAATAGATCAAATCAGATTTTAATCTCATGATTTTTGCAGTTTTAATGGTTTCAAACAAATTGTGAAATCAATTAGCCCATGTGTCACATCTGGGCTCATGCAGTTTAACAAATCAAAGTTTTCATATTTCATCTTTTAGCATTAATTTAGTTTTACAGTAAATAATAATAATAATTCAGGAATCGTCAGCAGGACTGAGGTTTGCAGTCTGAATTATTGACTGGCTGCAGGTAAGACCAACATCAGTAAATAATCCATGAGCAACACAGGCACTGATCAGAGGAAACCGAAGGTATCGATCCGTTAAAACCAAACCGAGGCGTGAAGGTCGAGAAGATCCTCCCGGGAGCTTTGAACGCACCTTTAACAGTCGAGCTGCGTTCATGAAAATCTCCTCTGGTACACATGTTAAATGATTTGTTCAGTAACACAAACAAAACAAGCCTCGCAGAAAATAAATCTCCTCCACATCAGCACAACTCGGAGAAGGTGGAATAAATACTTGACTGATTGCCGTAATTAGTATAAAACAGTTTAGTTCTTCAAGGTGGATGAGATTCATTCACATTTTAACCTCTCTGATCAGATTTTGGCTGTTATTTTAGATTTCATTCACTGACAGGATCCAGAACTTCCTGGTGAATTGAAAACATATTTCACACAGTGCTGTCCATCACAGCGTAAAGTTTCAGAATGAAGCCGCATCCTTCTGTCTTCAGAAAAAATACAAACGCTGAAGTTTTTATGTTTTTTTCTTACATCTTTGACATCAAATAGGCATGGATCCCCACTTCGTCATCCAACAAACAGCGAGAGCCAGACTGTTTCAGACCACTTAGCTTTTAAAGCGCGTCTTTACAATCCAAAGAGACATTTTCTCCCTCAGTCCAGATAGATAAAACTTAATTAGAGCCACATATATTACAATACCTGTTGTAAAAAGAACATTAATAATTCTTGATAATAAATATCTGTTACAAGATTACTTAGATGCATAGGGCTATAAGATATTAGCTGAAGAACTTATCCCAGTATAAGCATTTTATATCAGTCAATATCAATAATTACTGATTACCTTGTTGTTTTAAATAAATGAAATGCTGCCAAACTGGAGGCAGGACTTTTCCTCTTTTATCCACAGTTTTTACTCCGTATCGTTTTTTATTTTTAAGAGGCAGGGCAGCAAAACCTTTCAACTGCTGCTGCGCAAGTTACTCAAGGGGCTGTTGCTAGGTAACCAAAGGGCGAGTAAGTTGCTAGGTAACCAAAGAGCGAGTGAGTTAGTTGATTCCACCAACCTAGCTTGATAGGTTAAAGCATTTCCTAAGACTACATCTCCCAGAATGCTGTGCTGTTCTGAATCGTACCTCAGTGAATACTCTATATATATTGAATATTGACTATTCAATTAGTACATGAGCAATTCTTTCATGGGAGCGATGTTACTGTTGATCAGAGTTGGGTAGTAAATAGTTACATTTAATCAGCTATATTTACTTAATAACGAGTATTTTTACTCTGCTGTACTTATTACTTTTACTTGAGTCATTTCATTTTGAAGTATTGCTATTCTTACCTTAGTAAAATTTCTGTATACTCTACCATCTGTGAGTGACTACACGGAATGAAGAACAAGCATGTTGTAACCAAAAATTCACCAAACACAAACACCTGCAGTTTCTGTTAAAGCTTCATAAGTTTTATATTGAAAGAAACTGATTTGGAAAAAATATAATTTTCCTAATTTATTATTTTGCTTTTTATATGAATTATTGTCATTTTTGTCCTTAAGATATAAACATTTCCACTTACCTTTATATTTTGGTCTGTCTGATTATGTAATTTTTAAATATTAAATGATTGATAATCTGATCAGTTACTCAGTACTTGAGTAGACTTTTTACAATACTTTTTTACTCTTGAGTCATTTCTTGGATGGCTAATTTTTACTTTTTCTTGAGTAAAAACATGTTGACGTCGTGCTAATCTTACTTAGCAGCACGTACTTTGTTGGGTGGAAGCTTGCACGGTGGAAGCTAGGGGTCAAAAAGCGCATGCGCATTCAATGACGTGATAAAACCACAGCGCCATATAGTGGCCTGGCATGACAACTACAGCTGATTCCAGGTGTCTTGTGCGTCTGAACATAAAACTTCTCCATCAATTAGCATCCCTAAACACTGGATGCTATGTAAGCTCGTGTAAGCGTCTCAAACTTTCTCTAACTCTCCCCTCCGTGGCTCCATGCTGCCTCCCTACCTCTTCTTGCTTCCAGCTGCGTGTTTACAGCGACCTAAATGCCGTCCAACGACAGCGAGCATCTTGGCGAGCCAGCAAGGGGCCCAGCCGTGGGCCGTCTAACCCCCAGGACCGACAGACGTCTGGTGGTGATGCCACTCAACCCTCCCGCCATGCGGCTCCTCCGGCAGCTGGACAGGCGCGCCAACCAGCGGGCGGCTTCTCGCAACATGCTGGCCCTAAAAATACACCAGTGTCCCCAGTGGCTGCTGCAGCAAACCAGTCTGCTCTGCTTCCCATTCCCACTGTTTGACCCTCTGTTCACTGCAGTCTGGTCGCAGATCAGAGCCTCTGAATGTAAATAAATATGGAAATTGAAGTCAGAAGTCATGCAGTAATGTAAATTTTTGAAGTTTTGTGTGCAAATTTTCTTTCACATTGCACCAAAGAAATTTGCAAATATGCCACTGCCATATTTTTGTTTTTCATTTAATTGTGTATATGAATGTGTCACTTTTATAGAACTGACAGAAACCAGTTATTTATAAATCAATAAGTATTAAAAAATTAATATTTTAATTTGCAGTCTCTCATATAGGATGCCTATTTAAGTTTTGAAGTTTATTAGTTTATTAAAGAAGACATAATGAGTGTTTATGATCAAGTATACAAAATAGTGAAATCATAATGCTGTGAGAAATCAACTCAATTCATTATTTGTTTGCAAACCATTTGTTAATCAGTACCACAACAGAAAACATTACAGGCCTTTTTGTTGTTTACGTACTTTTAGTTAATTATTTTATATGCTAGTTCTGGTAAAGTTTAAGTTTATTTATATCATACATTTCCAATAATTCATGGTGCACAAAGTGCTTCACAAACTAAGATGCAACAAAAATAAAATGTATGATCATGAAATGAATAAAATGTAATTGAGAATTGAAACACAAAACAATAAAAACAAAAATGTTTAGGTCAACATGTGCTAACAGTCAGGCCATCATCATGTTTCCTCACCAGAGATATAAGATGTTCCAGTGTTTGTGCAGATCTAATATTTAGAGGCAAACCACTTCCACAATCTGTGGACCTTCAGCAGAGAAGACGCTGTCACCTTGAGATTTTAAGTTTAGACCTGGGAATCAGTTTGATCTGGACCTTGTGTTTTTTTCAGGAGAATATGAGGTCAGGTAGGTAAGAAGGGCCTTGATTGTTTAGTAATTTAAAAGCAAAAAGTAGAATTATTTTTCAAAATAAACTGATTTGGAGATCAAACATTCCTGTTTTTCAGAACTGACATGAATTAGTTGGAGCTGAAATCCAGAGTGGATACTGCAGATCTGAAGTTTTTTTCTTTGACATGAAAACCAAGAAAGAAAGAGAGAAAGTTGCATTTTGTCTCTTTCCATTCAGTGCTAATAATGTCCAACAGTTGCATAAAATTCTCCTTTTTTCTCTTTTCATGTTAAAGTTATTGAGTAGCAGAAAGAAAAGCAGATCATATTTCTCTAATAAAACATTTTAAACTATATAAATACAACAAAACCATTTTTATTCTTGAGTTAAAAAAGAACAACAGGAGATGATGACCAGAACTTTTCAAATCTAGTATTTATATTTAAATAAGGAGGCCAGGTTTGGATTCTGCTTTGCTTTGATCGCCCCCTGCTGGTGGCTAAGTTACAAACACTGTAAAACTTCAAACTGTTCTATTATTTGTGACAGAATGAATAAATAATACAGCAATGGCTAAAAATTTACAATTAAACTTTACATCTCAACACATTTACTAGATCTTACTGCCAATGATGAACTAGTTCAACATTGTTCCTATATTAAATTTTTTGTTACTCTCATTTCATTATTTAATAAAAACAATATAAAACAATTCTGTCCCGTTGCTGCTTTATAAACACTGAAATTATTTCATCCTCAATTTGTATTTGCTCTCCAGCATGGAGAATGTTTTTAATGTCCACCGCACCAATATATTTCCTCAAAAAATATTGTGTAATTGTTCATTTCTGAACTTTCACAACATCAAAACATCTATAATTTAACATCTTTTCATCTATATTTATGTCACAGATTCTGATTTTTTTTCTTGTCTAAACCAAGTATTAGTTTAGTTTAGTTTAGTTTAGTTTAGTTTAGTTTAGTTTAGTTTAGTTTAGTTTAGTTTAGTTTAGTTTAGTTTAGTTAAAAAACCTGTTAATTTGGCTCAACCTGTTTCTTTGTTTTGTTTCTTTATTATTATTATTTTCAGGTTGACAAGTTGACAAGTGGTCAAACATGTCTGAATGTTTTTGAAAACACCATTTTATAAAAATGTGAGAAAATATCTAATCTTAAAAAAATTACAAAAAAATAAAGGAGTTGTTTATTGTTACTTTTTTAACCAATTTGGAACATATACTTTCAGAAATGCTTGTTTTAATTTTAATAATTTTCAGGACACAGGCAGAAATATTTCATGAAAGTGAAGCATCTAGAAAATGGAGGAAAGATTTTCTGCAAAAAATAAAATTTATCAGTTAATTCTGATCACATTTTCTTAAAAAAAAAAAAAGAAGCAATTTAGGACCAAGAATATGTGCAACGTTTGATCCCAGGTCACCGTCAGAGAGTTTTCTTCTGGAATGATGCAGAAGAATCTCTGAGATCTTCACACATTTAATGATTTGTGGACCCATGCAATGATCAATGGGAACTAATGAGGATTCAAAGAGTTGTTTGCTGGTTTCCCAGTTCAGAACGACTGTCTGGTGTCGGCCTGAAGGTGCGAATGAAGGTGGATCATCCTGCAGGCAGCTGACAGATGGTGACCCTTACTGCTGAGCATTAGACAGCAGGAAGCAGCTCTGTGGGTTGTTATGCTCTGTGATCATATCTGCACATCATCCCACATCCATTCAGCTACAGATACACAGTCTATGCTGTGGAAAACTGGTTTGCACATTTTTTATATTGTGTGTTTGCATGTTTTTATACTTCCATTTGGGTTAGTGCTTCTAAAAACAGCCCAAGAACTTAATAGAAACATCCAGCTATAGTTTTTGGCACTAAATTAATGATTTTTGGTGTCTGGAAAATGAGCTATTTCAAAAACAATCTGCATGTCACAAATCAGGGAAGCCCAGCCTGTGACCTGGCAACCGCAGCAGAGCTGGATCTGTACAATGGCTGCTGGAAAAGACATGTTTTTTTTGTTGACCTACCATCCAGAAACCACTTGCTTTATTCTTGTTGGTTGTGCAGGAGGCTCCACTTTTGCTTTTCAAAGGCGTATGGTTATATAATTGCACATTGGTTTCACGTGCCAGTGTAAATGTTGAGTTTGGGGGCGTGGCCAGCAGCAGTTTATTTGCACTTAAAGTGACAAGAGGTCCTAAAAGAGCTAATTCTAAAAGGAGCTCAAAATAGGCAAAATTTAATTTTCTAAGAATGACTGTGCATGTTTTTTTTTATAGACCATAGATCTATTCTAACTTGTTCAAGGAAGCAAATAGGTCACCTTTAAGTGAATCTGCTGAGTTTCAGTTTTGAATGATGCAGTGTGTTGGTGCTGAGAGTGTCCTCTTCAAGAAGATCTGCATATGAGCTGTGATCCCCTGAAAACTGTGCATCAGCCCTATATTAACCGGATCCAGTGCTTGGGTATCGATCATCACACACCACATGATGATCAAGTAATCCAACATATCAAACTTGAAGAAAAGGTTAGAGGCAAAATGTTCCACAGAAACTTTGAGTTCAGCAGGAGCTCCCAGACATCCTAGAAAGCTTTAGCTGTCAACGGTGCATGGAGCGACGCCCCCTGCAGGCCAGGGAGCCTCACCGCTGTGGAGGTCTCTGCTGGTTGAAGCTCCACTTTAAAGAGCAGCATCCTTCCAGCTGCAGGCTGGATTCTGCATCACCGAGAAGAAAATACCACCGAAACAACCAAAACCTGCTGAATTATGTCAGTTAGGTTCATATTTAACGTTCAGACATTTTCTGTTCAGATATACATCCTACGTTTACAAAGCATTTGTCTCGGTTTTGGCACAGAAAGTAGTTTAAATTCATGCATATTTTTAAGAATAAGGTATCTGAATTATTTTCTGACTCAGGAAGAGAGAAAGTTATCTCATAACAAGAAATTTTCTCTTTATAACAATCTTGGGACCATTACTTTTCATAATTTATTAATGGCTTTCTAAACTCTTTTAAAAATATTTCATAAAGTTATTTTAAATCTAAAAATTAAAAATGAGGAATTAATGAGAATAAGTTTTGCAAAGTTCCTGGTGGTTCTTATAGATGAGTCCATAAATTTTAAATTTCACATTATCTAAATATTTTTGGTCTGTTTTTTAAATTAAGCATTGTTATCCACACTTTTAACAACATATAAAACTCTCCTTGAGTCACACATTAATTCATGTCATGTGGTGCAACACTTACCTTAGTTAGCTCAAAAAACATAAAAGCCTTCAAAAGAAGATAATAAAAGCTGTGTAATGGTTCAAGTATAATGTCTTCTTTGGCTAAGAGGAATAAATGTGTACCAAAATCATAACGCCTGTACAATGTTCCAAATTGTAAACAAACCTAATAATAGACTGACTGAGCTTGTTCCAATCAGTGGTCCACAGCATAATTATAAAACTATAAATAAACATCATCTATGAAAATCACTAGTCAAAGTTTTGTTTGGATGGGGTTGCATATTTGGAACAAGCTCAACAAGAGCTTAAAATGGTGAAAATTCATCTCCACCTTTAAAAAGTTTAAACAGTCAAAGATTAAATTGCATTGGGGTTTTTTTCATCTTAGATCATTTTAACTGATGATCAGAGGTAACATAATCTATTCTGTATAAGGAATGTATGAGGAATGCAATTATTGTGTTGATACTATTATAAAAATGTATAAAACTGTGTACCAAGACTGCCTCTATAAGTTTAATCATTCATTTTAACCAAGACATTAATATTTCAGTCATTATGGTATAAATTTTTTATTCACTTTCAGCAGTTTTTTAGTTTTACAACCTAAGTTTGTGTGCTGGATCACTCCCACAACCCAATTCTGGTTGGGCTTACAAAATAGCCCGTATTATTCTGTTTTTCCACCTTATTTTGTCTTTCAGGGTAAAAGAGAGAAAGTACGACTCTGAAACCAGAACTGTGTAAATCTAAACATTGTAACTAAAACTAAATCCGAGAGTTTTTGTCAAACATTGGATAACGGAAATAACCGATGTTTAGTTTCCTTCTGTTTCTGGTGCTTTAGTTTTATGAACTAAAGTGAGTATTTTAGTATTAAACCTCAGCCGTAATGAGAGGTGAAGCCTGAGCTTCCATTTGATCGTTAATAAAGCCGTAATAGTCAAATAATTGATTACTTTATGCTTTAAGAACGAAAAATTAACACTTTTTTAACGGATTTCCGGAAAAACAGACGAAAGAGACAACAAAAACAACCGGAAGTAGTAGTAGTCGGCTTTTTTACGTAATTTTAGTGGGCTGGGGTGAGATACGCTGTTCACGCTATTCTCCAACTGACATACGCACAAATGTGACGTTTCCCTCTATGTGCGGCAGTTGGGTACGCCGGCAGCGTTTGGGCTTCTGTTTGTGTGAGAGGACATTTAAATAGCCACACCGTGAAGCCGCGGAGCTCCGTAATAACGCATTTATTAAGGCAAACAGCTCCACAAACACCACCTCGGTCCGCACTCGGCACTGTCTCTCTGCGCGAAAGACGTTCAGTTTGTCCGTAGAGCTTTAAAAATGAGCGACGAAGAAGACTTAATGCAGAAAGCCCGAACCAGGTTCGATGATCTGTGCCGAGCCCTTAACATGGACGAAGAAGCGAGTACCGAGGCTTGGCGGAGCTACGAGAGCATTAGCAGGAACTTTACTCTGGAGGTAAGCTTTCTCAGACACAGTAGGTGAACATTTTTTTGACCCGCAGACCGCTAGCACCGGAGTGCAGGGGCTGTCACAAAGTCCGCCATATTGTGAGTGGCAGGAAACCAGTGACAAGTTTACAAAAATCTGAATTTTCCAAACCTGAAAAGCTCTGAAGTACATGTTCAACACGCTTAGACGTTTTATATATACTAATATATCTTCTCTTAATAATGCTTATATTTACAATAAAATCATTTACATGTACACAGTGTAGGGGTGGACGATATGGAGTGAACGTTTTATAAAGATATTTTGTAGTGCCATTGTTCTAACGCTAAAAGTGACCATAAGAACTATTTATTGTTACTTTTTTTAGTTTACTATATGGCTGTGACTGCATGACTCAGCAATCATAGCCCCACAGCACAAGTAATGCTCTTAAAAACATGCATAGTTTGTAACATGCTTCTTTAGGACACAAGTCATTAAAGGAGTGTAATTTGTATCATTAAACTGCACACAATATCTGCATTTAATCATATTTTCAAACGTAGTGATATTTGTTGTTGCTCTCTTTGAACAAGCAGTTCAGAAACTAGTAAAACTAACAAACCCAACAATACAGACAGTTTTGGGGATGTTTTAAACATCATTAATTGTAATTTATCACTACAGTGATAAATTCAAAACTTTTAAAATAAGAATTTATCACAATAAAATCTAAATGATAAAATGACCTTAAATTTTCTTTGAAAATTATATTTACAACAGTGACAAATCCTCTGAATATAATTTTTATTGCAAATAATGATAAACAACACATATATAAATTAGATATTTTGATTATTTGTGTAATTATAGAGATCTCCTCTGTTGGTATGCCCTCACCTAGTTTTACTTGAGAAATTTTATTTAGAATTTTTTAATCATTCACTGTGATTATGGATGTCAAAAACCACAAGAAAACCCAAAGCCATCTTCTAAAACCAGTTTTGAGCAGAAACTGGACCAGTTGAGTTGCTGGTGTGAACACTGTCACTTCCCTGTTCAAATCTCCCAGCTGCAGAAGCTTCTTTTCATATTGGTAATAATCAGTTAATCAATAAATGTTATCTGGATGCAGGGCAGCGAGCTGCACTGGTTGGCCTGCGCTCTGTACGTGGCCTGCAGGTCTTCAGTGCCGACGGTGGGGAAAGGCACCGCTGAGGGGAACTACGTCTCTCTGACCAGGATCCTCCGCTGCTCAGAAATGAGGTTGGTTTTGTTTGTGTGAGTTTTGTTTCTGAGTAGTAAATCAAAACGCAGCTGCTTGGATCTGATAAATGATTCCCCTCCAGTCTGATCGAGTTCTTCAGTAAAATGAAGAAGTGGCAGGACATGGCCAACCTGCCGCAGGATTTCCGTCAGAGCACAGATAAGTTGGAGCGCAACTTCACCGTGTCGGCCGTCATCTTCAAGAAGTACGTCCCCATCTTCAGATCCATCTTCAAGGCTCCGTCGGAGGAGCCGCCGCGGGTTCACCGCAGCCGCAAGCAGAGGTGGGAGCCTGTGACCTCTGACCTCACTCTCACTCTCTGTTGTGACTCAAACTAAAACATACATAAAAATATGCAACTCATTCGTGGATAGTGAGTTATTAGTTTTGGTAGTGACATGTAAAACTTTTTTCGTAAAATTTATTTCCCTTTTATTAATAATTCCAGCAGAAACAAAACTGAACATTTCAAGCTGGACTTTAGTCGACTGAATTGGCATTTTATTACTTAAAGATTTCACACAATCAGAGCTTAATTTTAATTCTAAAGAATATTTTTTAAAATGATCTCTATGTACAGTCTGCACATTCAAATGTAGGTATCTTGATCTAGTTTAACCTTACTATAGTGCATTAGTAAATTATAATATAAAAGTAATAACTAATTGAAAGATAAAAAAAATAATGGAAAGTTAAATAGAAAGCAATATTATCCAATCCAACTAAAATTAAATTTAAAAGGAAAGCTCTTCAACTGTTTTTTAAAACTACTAAATTAAAATGGACCCAAAACCAAATTATGATTAATTCCTATTATATTTCAGCTCTGAATTTAACTTTTCAACTTACAACTGAAGGTCCATATAAAACATCTGGTGGATTAAACTCCTTGACCCGACAGTTACTTTGTCTTAATGATTGTTTTTCCACCCAGAAGGACAATGAATAATCTTTGCAAAAGTTTGTTTAAATGTATTAATCTCAGTTTTTTTTTTAAGAATCTTTGTCTGTTGTTCATTGAATAAACACTGAGACGTTTTTGTGCTGATTATTGTAAAACAAACTGCCTCCATCAATCCCTCTGAAGGTGTTCCAGTAAAGACTTTCAGATTTTTTATAGAATTACATTTAATTTTCTTACATTTCTATTTAACAGACGCCATCCATGCACTGTGAGTGAAGTCTTCAACTTCTGCTGGGTGCTGTTTGTCCATGCTAAAGGTAAAGAAAGTCCTAAGTTACTGTTGTAAAGTGGAAACTAAAATCTGGAGTGGAAAATGCCTCCACGCTTCTCCTGTTTCCCTCCAGAGACGAGTCTGAGCGTGTCCATTCAGGCTCGGCCGTGTTTCTGTGATGGTCAGCCGTGCCAACTTAGCCTGCAGACATGATTTTTTTCCCCTCATGTGCGGTCGTGTTGTTGCTTGTTTCCTGTTCAGGGAACTTCCCCATGATCAGCGACGACCTGGTGAACTCGTACCACCTGCTGCTGTGTGCCTTCGACCTCGTCCTCACCAACGCACTGCTGTGCAACGCCAGGAAAGACCTGCTCAACCCTGACTTTAAAGGTAATGTACAGGGGATAAAAAGTATCAAAGGAGAAACTTTGGCTGCTGGCTTAGCATTTTTTACATCTTCAAATAATTAATGAACATATCCAAAAGCAAATTCAAACATACATAACTTTTCAAACCATAACGAATATAAGTACATATTGTGATGGCTGTTTAGACTTGTGTTATTAACAATACTGCAATTACATGAATCATTTGAACTAAAAAGAACTGTTCCAAGAACTGAACCTTGAGTGTTCATTAAAAAATAATAAAGAAAAAAAGATTTTTCATCACTTATAAAGCAACATTCTTGGTTAGGTAGATACCACTAAACACCACAATCAGAATCAGAATGAGAATCAGGATGCCTTTTACTGATATTGTGCAGAACATCAAAATTAAGTTTAACCAATTCAATAAATAGATCCTAGGAAAAAAAAATCTAAATTTGATATTTTGTAAGAGGACTGTCATGCTTTATTGAAAAATTCTGCTAAAGTGGGTGGAGCCAAGATACTTAGGGGCGTGGCCAAACATGGGGCGGCAATAGTGGATAAGATAAGATGGCGGAAACACTGCCGGCATTTTATCCACTATTACTATGTTTAGTGACTGGTGACAAATCTAGCAACTTTTTTCTGTCATTGGAGACTTTGGTGACAACATGCGAAAACACCAGTCACTCTGCAGTAAGTGGGGGCAGCACAAAAATTCAGTGTTTCCATTGAATAAGAAACGCAATTAAAATGATACGTGAAAACGCCATTAAAAAAAGGCTGATTTTTTTGCCAATAGCAACATCTGGTTGTTGATTATGTGACTTGTGTGAAACAAAAAAAATGTTTCCATTGTAGTTTTGCAAAAAAATAAAAAATAAATACACTACCCTGCAAAAATATAAAATCTTACCAGATATTTTTGTCTCATTTCTAGTGTATATATCTTATTACATTTGAAATAAGACAAAACTAACTTACAAATCTTTTCAGAAAGATACAGACACTTGTTTTAAATAAAAAATGCATTAATATTAATGAAAAATTACCAGTTCTACTGGCAGATCATTCCCCATGTTATTAGTGAAATAATCTAGAACTTTTTCATCAATATTAGGGAATAATTTACTTAAAACAAGCTTCTGTATCTTGCTGATAAGTTACTTTTAAGTTAGTTTTGTCTTAATTCAAGTGTAGTGAGATATTTTTGCTAGAAACTAGGCAAAAAATAAGATTGTGTGTTTATCAGTATAATTTAAATATGGTTGAAAAACCAGCTCATCGTTGCACAAAAACTTTTTATCAAAAAACAAGGTTTTCAAAATTGCCGTATTTCTGTTAGGTGAATTTACTTTTGTAATTCCAGTTTTCTCATTTAGAAGCAAACTGGTTCTAAATGAGCAGTCATCGATTCTTGTCCTGTGAAATGTATCTGGAAAGAATCGACAAACATTTTGCTGATTCATGCTTTTAACTTACTGTTAATATTTGAGTATTTCATCATTTTAAGACTGAAAAACCATTGCTGCTCTCAGAGTTCTGAATGTTTTTCTCTCTGAGTCGTGAAATATGACTTTAACGGCTCATGAACTTAAACGTGCGTTTCGGTGAAGGAAGTCTGCTTATCAACTCGGGTTCAGTTTAACACCTAAATAAATCAAAAATGAAAGGATTCCAGCCGAAATCCTGCAGCGTAGTCTATCAGCTTTGCCCTCACTTCCTGTTGACTCCTGTGTTTCCTGCAGCCTGCAGACCCTCCGTCTCTGAACCCAGAGTTTATTGTACGCCTGAACCGAAGCGTGGAAACAGCTCCACCCTTTGCAGCAAAAACAGAAAAATAAGTCAGTCAGTCTGACACACTGACCGATGGGCTGCGGTTTTCCTTGGACTGTTGAATGATCCCAAAGAAACATTTTAAAATGTTTGATGAGCTGTAACATTAATTAGCTCTCAAACTGTGTTATTTTTAAAATTTTTCGAAGATTCGACTAAAGAAATTAGAGTAAATATTGTCTTTGTGACCCCAAGGTGTCGACCCAACACTTGGGTTTTAGAGCATTTTCTTCCAGGATGAATAAGAGTTCAGTTACACTGCAAAAACACAAAATCTTAACTAATTTTAAATCTAGTTTCACCAGACTTACAAGATCAAACAACCTAATTTTCAGTAATATCTTCAAAACCAAAAGCAGCACAAATGGAAATCTTTGCTGCACAAACGTAGTGTAGTTGATTGACACCAATTTTGTTTAATTTGGTAAATGTGTTGGGAGGTTGGTTGACCTTTAATGACCTCTGGAAACATTTTTATTAAAATGTTTAAAATGATAGCAGCACAAACAAAAAGATGTTGCTGCACAAACATTTGACACCAACTTTGCTTGATTTGGGTAAAGTGGGAGAGCAGGGTGTCTAAAAGCTGGTACTTTTAAATCCATATTAATTGTTTAGATCTCCTCTGAGCTGCCTGTGTCTCCTGCATCCTTCAGGTCTCCCAGAAGACTTCAGCAACAAGGACTACAGGCCGTCTGCAGGCCCGTTCTGTTTCATCCAGCAGCTGTGTGAGCTGCATGACGGCCTAGTGCTGGAGGCCAAAGGAGTCAAAGAGCATTTCTGGAAACCGTTCATCCGGAAGCTCTTCCACAAGCGGGTCGGTCCCAGCTCTGCTTTACCTTTGGAAAGGTTTAACGAGACTTTGTTTGCTCTGTCAGCTTCGTTCGAGAATCAGATCCACTGAACTTTATCCATGGAAAAAGTTTTGAAAGGAAAAACCACCATATCTGAAAAAACTAAACTGACATCCACATATTTTATCAATCAGGTGTTTGAAATCCTTGAAAAAAATGCTTGATTTTTGTGTAAAGTACTAAAGGGCAATCTAACGTTTAATTAAAAGCCTAAATTTGGAAATGTTAATAACAGTTTAAACTAGTTATTTAAAGATAATAAAAAGACAGATACATTTTGTTTTTCTCACTACCTGAAGTTAAATCAAACCAAATGTTTCTTGTGTATTTATCTGACTCTGAAACTCAGTTTTCTTCTTTTTCTCTGCAGATTCTCAGAGGAAAGGAAGATAGTCTGACTGGTTTTCTGGATCCCATGAACTTTGGAGACAGTTTGTGAGTTTCCCCATGCAGAAATCTCAGTGTGCATTAAATAGCTTGATTTGATTTATTTCAAACAGACAATAAAAAATAAAAACAGAAAAAACATAATAAGACAAATAGTCATGCCAGTTGACATGTAATTTTATTCCAGTGCTGTTAATTGATTAAAAATGTAATCAGATAAATCACTCATTTTGTTGCACTCCAACCAGCTAAAATGGAAACAATTATTTCTTTTTTTGCATCAGTATGCAGGAAATCTAATCTCCCAGTATTCAACAGCAACTAACTGAAACTTACTCCACTAAACTGGTATAAAACAGTAGCCAAGTTGTTCAAGGGACAACTGACAGTTACATTTTTTATTTTTTGTTCTTGTGTGCGTCGCCCCATTCTGATGTTGCCCTGGGCAACTGCCCATATAAAAAACCGCCACTGTGTGCAAATTTTCAAAAAATGTTTTTTTATCTAACGCCAAACTTGTCTGAAGATTCCCGGTCTTCCAGGTTT
Source organism: Brachyrhaphis roseni (assembly GCA_903066815.1). Lineage (NCBI taxonomy): Eukaryota > Metazoa > Chordata > Actinopteri > Cyprinodontiformes > Poeciliidae > Brachyrhaphis > Brachyrhaphis roseni. The sequence continues at coordinate 21,694 of CAEFZY010067130.1, forward strand.
TTATATTCAGGAAGGTTCAAAGGAAGCCATTTTGTTTTAGTTTAGAAACTCTCCAGTCATTTCCCGTGGATCTGACTGAGGCGACAGTCGCTTGTCCTCATCCAGCCGAGCCACCGCCATAATTCATGCGTGTAAAATTTTGAGCTCAAGCACGTTGATGTGCACACGCGACGCAACACAGGAAAGTTGAAAATGTCTAAACTTTTGTTGCTTTTGTTCGTTGTTGCTCCCATAACGTCCTGCTGCAGGTAATCCCCCACAATAGAAAGGCTTTTAGGTCAAAAGATGTCGGTCAATTAATCTACATTATGTAATATTAACAAGTCAACATTGAAAGCGCTAAATTTTACAGAATTTGTTCGAAAAGGAGACGATAGAAGATAAAACATGTTGCTCCTGCTCCCCTCCTCAGGCTGTCTCTCAGCCGGCTCTATGAGGAACACGTTCTGGCTACCGGCAGTCTGGATGAGAGGATCTTTACTGGAGAGGGGGCGAATGAGAACATCGGGACGCCCGGGCCTTGCCTCTGTGACGGGATGGAGAGCCAGGACAGCGCCGCCTACAGGCTGAGCACTAACCTGACTGTAAGACTCCCTCTCCTGCTCATCCTGTCTCCTCTGCTCTTGTCTTGTAAACGAACGTCTCCGCTCGCTCCAGGCCTCGGCTCTGAAGGTCTCCACTCCGCTGACGGGGAGGAAGTACATCCAGGAGGTCCGACTGTCGTCTCCGCTCTCGTACGCCATGAAGAGCGTGGGCCGTCTTCACACGCTGCTGTCAGGGACCAAACACGGGCCGAGCGCCAAGCTGACCGAGACTCTGAGGTAACGTACCCCAACGCTTCCTGTGTAGTGACCGTGTGACACCACTTTTAGTAAATCAAACTTTAGTAGGGAGAATTTAAACTCACTGTTCTTTTCAACAAACCGCAACTTATTGAGGTTTGTTGATGTTCATGTCTGCGCAGCTTCCTGTGGATCCCACTACTAAGAATTATGGACTGGCTAAGAAAAAATTATTTTTAAATGACAGGAATAAAGTCATAATATTACAAGAATAAATTTTAAATTATCTGAGAATAAAGTCATAATAACGGTAATGCATGTTAACATAATAACAGAATCAAGTCATAATATTATGAGAATAAATTTGAGATGATCCTAGAATAAAGTCACAAAATATGAGAATAAAGTAGTAATAATATGAGAAAAGGTCATAAGAGAATAATAGAGAATAATCGTAAAATTGTACCACAATAAGGTGATAATGACAACAAAGTCGTGAAAATACGAGAAAAAAGTAGTAATATACATGAAAATCTTAATAACATAATAAAGTTGTAATAATACAAGAATAAAGATGTGAGAAAATGTATACAACTGTTAAGTTGTAAGATAAGAAAAAGTAACTACATGAGAATTATAATAATACGTGAATAGTCATAATATTAGGAGAATAAAGTTGTAATAATACGATAAAAGACTCATACCACAAAGTTGTGATAATATGACAATAAAATAATGATACGAGACGTCATAACGATGTCAGAATAAATTTGTAATAACACGGGAAATTAGTCACTATATTACATAGAATAAAGTAATAATATTACCATAATTAAGTTGTAATGTTAGGAGAATGAAATAATAATTTCATGAAACCTCCTACATAAAAAAGATTTTAAAAAAATTTAAATGAGGAAGTTATACTTTGGTGTCGGTTTGACAAATAAGAAAATACTTAATTATTCAACTCGTCAGCATCAAATTAACATTATTATCAGCAGCAGGACTTTGAAACGATTGTTTAAACAACTTGTTTAAACCCAGCCGGTTACATCAGATCTTAAAAACTCTATCGAAGCTTTTATCTAAATAAAACTACATTTTTTCTCATAATTTTATAACTTTCTTTGTGGTATTATTCTGATAATATTATGATTTTATGTTCACAATTTAAAAAAACTAAAATCGTAGCCCGACCCTGATACTGTCAAAGGTTTGAATCTTGATGTTTTTCACCCTGTGCACTTTGACCCCCAGAGGCTGCGCCAGAGACCCCAGTGATGTCATCAGCCAGCGCCTGAAGGAGATGTTTGACGTTTACTCGCAGCATTATGAAGACAGCGGCGCTGAAACCAAAGTGATGGAGAAAGGTGGAAACGTGATTCCTCACCAGTCAACGCCTCGCTCACTCCTTCTGCCTGTTTGTGTTAATAAAGTTTCTCCTGACAGAGTTGGCAGTGAAGTATTTCCACCTGGCGGAGGCGCTCTACTACAGGATCCTGGAGTCCATCATAGAGCGAGAGAAGATGATCCTGGGAGACGCTGACCTGTCTGTGAGTGCAGCGCTAACCGGATCGTTGCTCTAAGTTCAAGAATCCAGAAAAACACATAAATAGAACCCTTAAGATAACACATGTCTGCTTACATATTGTTTTATTAATTAAATCAAAGCAGTTTTTATCTGCATACTGCCAAATTACAGTATGTCCCCCTAGTTTTTTACAATTTTGTGTTTGCAGAAATGCACCCAAATTTAACAAATTACTACACTTTTTTATGCCAATTTTACTGCAAATTTCAACAAAACTAGTGAAATCTACAGATCTAAGCGATGCCAACTCCCACCTGCAGGTGGCAGTATTTTTTACTTCTACTACATTGCCACTTCAGCCTTTCTTGATGTCAAGTTATGGTCCAATTTGACGAATAACAAAAAGTCACATTTAATGTCATGTATAAGTGCAAAATATTGGAAATATTTTTTAAATTATCACCACAAAATCTTTTATTTTTTTACAGAAACACCACAAAGGCATGGAAGGACTGATCAGCTTGAAACAATGTTCAGCATTATTCATTTCAAGGAGTATTATTGAATGCAGAGACAACTATTAGATCAAATTTCATTAGGTAGAACTTATTGTTCACTTGTTCTGCCGAATTTAAATTACTGTGCAGTTTTGGGGAAATACTTGTAAAACTTCACTGCAGTCACTTGTCATTCTGTAAAAACGAACAATAAGGACTGTACACTCAGTCAGCTGTTTGGAACATACTGATTCACTTTTTAAACAGTCAAAATTACTGAAAAGTACTGATATTGTATCTTACCAGACAGCAGTTATTATACATAAGGCAAGCAAAAGACAATTACCAGAAAATATTCAATATTTATTTAAGAACCAGGAGGGAAGGTATATTTTGAAGAGGGGGATGCAAACATAAAATTTTAACCATGAAAAAATCTTGGCTTATTTTAACTGGATAGTAAAATGACAGTAAAGTGAATAAACTGATGCAGATTTCTTGATCAACTTCCACAGACTTTCCTATTGAATTTTAGGGTTTTTTTGGACATTTGCTATTTTACCCCTCATTTTTCATGTAGATGCATCTGATCATTGGAAGCCAGACGTAAATAAATAATCAATATTCAGTTGTTTCTTCTTGTTTAATTCCAGTTTTAACAGGAAAGAGGATAAGTGACTGGAGTTAACTGCCTTTATTTTGTGTATTTTCAGTGTATTCTGGAGCAGGACGTCTTTCACCGCTCTCTGCTGGCCTGCTGCCTGGAGATCGTCACTTTCTCCTACAGGCCTCCGGGAGATTTCCCCAATGTCATCAACATCTTCCAACTCCCTGCTTATCATTTCTACAAGGTACCAACATGTAAAACAGATGAAGAACAACTGGTAGAAAAATACGGACAAATGCTAAAAACTAATAGTTTAGCAATATGAGCATAATAAGATTATGTTAAATTCAGATTATGTACAAGGTAACTGATGCTAACCCTACCTCATTTAAAAATAACATACCAATTATCTGAATCTGGCTAAAATCTGACTTTAACTCATATTAGTTAAAAACCTAGATAAACCTGAATGTTTTTTATTTAAGCTTCCCTTTGCTAAAACTAACTTTAGTTTATGCTAGCATTACCTAACTAAAGCATTTGGCTTATTTTAAATTAATGGAGCTTTTTTTCTTGACTTAATTTATTCCACATTCCCATATCTTAGCATACCACTGGTTTATTTAACTTATTTGTCTTAAGATATTATAGTATTTTACTCATTTTATCTACATGTTCTTGGTTAGTTTACTTTTTGTAAAACCTTTAAATTGAAAAACATATTCAACCTATTAAAAAGGAGTTGAGTTGTGAGTTTGGTTAAGCTTAGTCAAAAACAAACCAACATGCTGAAGTGCAGATATAAAGATAATACTTATATTTCTCTAATTAAACCTATCTGTGTGCATGTGCAGGTGATTGAGGTGCTGGTGCGCTCAGAGCAGGGTCTGTTTCGGGAGGTGGTGAAGCACCTGAACCAGGTGGAAGAGCAGGTTTTGGAGAGTCTGGCTTGGACCAGCGACTCCCCGCTGTGGCAGAGCCTCCGTTCAGCCAAAGTGCCTTCATGTCAGGAGGTTGGCAACGTATAAAACGTATAACATATAAAAACCACACAGACACAGTTCTTCCAAATTAACAGTCAATCAACGTTTCAGGTGATGCCTCCTCAGTATCTGGAGCAAAACGAGGAAACCAACAACGGGAGCATTCCCCTCACACCCGTCAAGTCTGGACCTGATCTGAGAACCAACAGCATCGTCAAAGGTGACACTTTCCTTCTGTTCATAATTACTCAGGGTTCCGAAAACTGAGGCTCATTGGACTCTCCAGTTAATACCTTTGGCAAAAAGTAATAAAGAACCAACTAATGTGGGCAGAATTTAGCAGTAATACTCAAGTAAGGGTAAAAAAAAATCCAACCAAGAAATTACTCAAGTACGAGTCAAATGTAAAAGACATTCTTTATAAAAAGGTACGTACTGCAGCTTTAAGCACAGATTGGGGTCATCGCCGTGTTGAAAGTCCATTTGTGTCCGAGCAAAATATTTGGTAAAAAGTCTGCTCAAGTACTGAGTAACTGATCAAATTATCAATCATTTAGTATTTAAGAATTAGATTATCAGACAGACTAAAATATAAAGGCAAGTGGAAATTTTGGTATTTTAAGGACGAAAATGACAATAATTCATAAGTAACAAAAAATAACAAAAACAGGCAAAAGAGAAAATTTCCAAATCAGTTTCTTTCAGTATAAAATATATCAAACTAACAAAATTGGAGGTATGTGTCATGTTCGTTCTTCATTCAGTTTGTAGAGAATCCAGAAATTTTACTGAAGTAAGAGTAGAGATGCTTCATAATAAAATTACTGCAATAAAAGTAAAAAATTCAGTGCAGTAAAAATACTCCTAATAGTACATTTTTTCTAAAAAGTTTCTCATGTAAATGTAATTGAGTAAATGTAACTAGTTACTACTTATCTCTGCTACAGGTGTGTCTCCGTCCCCCACCAGCCTGCAGGACAGGTACAGCTCCCCCCCTACTGGTGGGTTTCGTCGGCGTCTGTTTGTTGACCCGGTAGAAGGCGAGCCCAGCGTCACCGGCTCCAGCGCTCTCACCAGCCCGCCACAGACCCCCATCCCAAAGACGGGTCCGACCAGCATCGTCACGGCCATCCCAGCTGGACAGACTGTGTTCACCGTCACCACCAACAACGGCCAGACCATGACCATTCCTTTACAGGGTGAGAGACTCAGAGCGGGATTTTACCCATGACAGGGGAGAAATCTGGACTCTGACCTGAACCTTCAGAGCCACATAAAGACGGTCACAAAGTCGGCCTTCTATCACCTGGAGAACATTTCCAAGATTAGAGAACTAACGTCTCAGCGAGATCTAGAGAAACTCATCCATATGTTTATCTTTAGTCATATTGATTACTGCAACAGTGTCTTCACAGGTCTGCCTAAAAAAAATCAATCAGATCCAGAACGCTGCTGCTGGAGTTCTGACTAAAACCAGGAAGTTAGAGCACATCACCCAGTTTTAATGTCCTTCCTCTGGCTCCCTGCAGCTCAGAGAATAGACTTTAAATACTGTTGTTAGTTTATAAATCACAGAACGGATCAGCACTACAACACATTAAAGATCTGCTGTTGTCATAGCAACCTTTCAGAGCCTCTCAGGTCTTCTTAAAAATTTAACGACGGACTAAGTGTAATGTTTAAATTATTGACTGTGTTCTGTGACTTCGTATTTTTGTGTTTTTATGATGTGAAGCAATTTGAACTGCTGAAATATGCTATACAAATAAACTTTCTTGATTGATTGACCTTTGAACTTTTTGCAGGTATAGCCAACGAGAGCGGAAGCATCACTTTGATCCCTGTGCAGATGGGTGGAGCCACACTGCAGCCACTCTCAGCTCAGACTCTGACTGGCACCCTCACCATCCAGTCACCCGTCACCAAACCAGCCGCTAAAGCAGCTAGCAGCTCGCTAAGGAAAGGCTCTCTGTCTCTGTTCTTCAGGAAGGTAACGCTCCTCTTCCTGCACACGCTCACTGATTGCTGTCTGGTTGTACTAAATATCTTAGTACATTTCAAATAAGACAAAACTAGCGTAAGTAACTTTTCAGCAAGCTACAGGAGCTTTTTTTTAAATCAATAATTCCTTGATATTAATGAGAAATTACTGGCTTTGGTGGCAGATTATTTCACTTTTAACAAGACATTTATCCTGTTATAAATGAAATAATCTGCCAGTGGAACTAGTTCTTTCTCATCAATATTAAGACATTATTGACTTAAAACAAACTCGTATCTTTTAGAAAAGATATATGTTGGTTTTCTTATTTCATGTGTATAAGACGTGGGGGCCGCCAGGGGGCGCTGTGGGGACTCATAAAGTTGGAGGGAAATAAAAATAAATCAAAAGAGAAAATTATGTTGAAAAAATGTATGATCTGGTAATAAAGTCATAATATATTCCCAGATAACTCATGACCATCTAAAATCAGAAAGTTTGAGGCAGCATTTATGCTAAATGAATGAAAAAACATTTTAAAAATTGATGTTTCATATTTTGTAGCGTTTTATGGGGACTTTCAAAGGCGGTCACCAGTCGGCATGGAAGAGTTTAGGAAGCCCTGAAATAAAATATCTGCAATAGAAACCAAGAATCCTTGGTGAGATTTTGTGTTTTTGCAGTGCTGACTGAGTGACCTGTCCTGTCTCAGGTGTATCACATGGCCAGCGTTCGTCTCAGGGACCTCTGTGCCAAACTGGACATCTCATCAGAGCTGAGGAGGAGGATCTGGACCTGTTTCGAATATTCTGTGGTTCACTGCACCGACATGATGAAGGACCGTCACATGGACCAGCTGCTCATGTGTGCTGTTTACGTCATGGCTAAGGTGTGCGATTACACTTCACACACACACATGAAAGTTTTAAAGGTGGTTCCTTGAACAGGTCAGGATCAATCTATAGGCTAGAAAAAACATGTTTTGCACAAAATCATCCTTAGATAATGAGATAATTTCAGTCTGGTCAGTGCAGAATGAGTGTAAACTCAACGTTTACACTCGCAACGTTTACACAGCACCATTTTCTCGTGCTGTTAGCAGCACGAGAAAATGGCTGCTAACAGATGCGCAATTATACAACTGAATATCTTTGAAAAGCAGCAGTAGAGCCTCCTGCACAACCCACAAAAATACAGCACGTGGTTTGTGAATGGCAGAAAAACACTTTCCTACACTGCAAAACCACAAAATCTGACCAAGTATTTTTGAAATAGTGCAAATATCTGAGTATACCTAGCAGTCAGGATCCAGGAGTTAATGACTGTTTTCTCATTTGGAAACTGTAATATCTAATATTATTTCTAGTTTGAGATTTTTAACTAAAAGTCTTTTACAAAAGTCTTAATCCAGCACTAAGCAGTTATCATGTGATCCTGTGGACAAACATGAAGTAACAATTTGTTTCTATCAGGTTACCAAAGAAGAGCGGTCCTTCCAGAACATCATGAAGTGTTACCGCACTCAGCCTCAGGCCAGCAGCAACGTAAGATCCCACGCTTTGAGTCAGGATTCCATGTTACGCTTTGGTTCACGTCCGGACTCAGAGGACAATAATCTGCTTCTGCACAGATTGACTTCTATGTGGTTTTCCAGGTGTACAGGAGCGTGTTGATTTCAGGCAGGAAAAGGCAAGCCTCCGTTAGCGGTGACGCCAACAAACGGAGCACAGCGGCTGATAGCAGCCAGGATCCAGGTGGGAAACAGACCAGCATGTTTTTAAAGATGCATTCACACCAGCCTTGTTCAGTGCGTTTTAATTGAACTCATAATCAACATCCGATGTGAACTAAAAAAGTGAACTCTGGTCCGCCTAAAATCCTCGGTCTCGGTTTGGTTGAAGTGAAGTCTGGTGCAGTTTGAATGCATGTGTGAACTGCCAAGAGGACCGGAGGCCACTCCAAAAGCAGGAAGTAGACTGCAGCGCAGAGGATTCTGGGTAAATGAAACGCTGTCAGGAGAAATGGCTTTCATCAAAGACAAAAGAGGAATCCAACAATCGCTAAAATCTGATGCTACTCCGTTATTGTTTACACTTTGTGATGAAGGAAGTAGCTCTCAGTGTCTTCTTCAGAGGTTTTTATGTCATTTCCTTCAGTGGTTCTTGGTGCAGCGCCACCACAGGTGAGGAGGGGAACAGGTTTTTCAAAGGTTTGAATTGTTTGACACAGTGCAGTGTGAAAGAAAACTGTTACAGCTGAAAATCTAACAAATGTTGCATCTTTGATCAAGGGGGAAAAAACTATGAAACTGTCTTTTTAAAATTGAATTTCTCTTAACTTAGTGTCCCTCTGACGTTCCACCAGCAGGTGGCGACATCAGCCCAGTTCCTATCTGCTCCAGCAGCACCTTGTCGGCTCCGCAGCCCGACAGCGCTGCCTCCACTCCGACCAGCGCCTCCGATAGAAACCTCTCCTCCTCAGTGGGTGAGGGCGAACGAGGAGATCTGATCCTCTTCTACAACAAAGTCTACATCAAACACATGAGAAGCTTTGCTCTGAGATACTCGCTGAGCTCTCCATCTGCTGGGGTACGTGTTTCCTCATTGACTAATCGGTAGTAATCAATAAAAACATGAAGAATTAGCTAAAATTTTCAGTTTTCAGAACCCTTTGTTTAAAAAATGCTGAGGTTTTAATATTAAAACTGAAAAATTGATGCCTAAATGTGAGTTTCACTTTTTTTTTTAAGGAAAAGAGAGACTTTATCTCTTGTTTCTCTATTAGTGCATTTAGCAGCATGTTCACAAGAGTGATTGACAACGTTAAAACCCTCCTCCTGGCTCTGATTGGTTGTTTTTGGTCACCTATCTCATATTCAACTGCCACGACATGATGACAGTTTTACTAATATGAAAACTTATTTTTAAGCACCTTTTGCTATTCAATTATTTATTGGTTAATCAAAAAAATCCGCAGATCAGACCTACAGTGTATTGATGTTAAGCCACATCGCCCAGCCTGTCATTGGAGGTAACCATCTCCAGCACCAGAAAATAGTAAATTAAGCTAGCTGCAAAGGTCAAAAGTCAACCAAAGGTGGCATCCGTTTGATGCCACCTGGCTTGTATCTTACCTGTGCCGTTCTGTTCATCTTGTCTGCAGGTGGAGACCCCCCCTCTGTGTCCGTACCCCACCCTGAGGACAGGCTCCCCTCGTCGGATGCTGCTGTCCAGCAAACACTCCATTTACATCTCGCCTCACAGGACAGGCTCCTCCCCCTCGCCGACCCACCGGGACCGCATTTCCTACTACATCTGCACCAGCCCCCCCAACGTAAGACTCCACAGATACCATCACGGAGTCACCACTCACAAGTTCTCCGTCCACAGGTCGTGCCAGACTTTTTTATTTTCCGTCATTTTAACTAACAGGTCTCATTGACACAGTTTAATTAAAAAACTATTTTATCAGAGTGGCGGGAATGGGCTTCCATACTTCCAGCTACATGGGACATGTATGTGATCTCCTGTGAAATAACCTGAAAGTGTCCTGTATGCGCATTAGAGGGCGCGATAGAGTCACACGCAGCCAACGTGATCAGCGTTTTCTTCTGCTTTCTTCTTCATAAAGAAGAAGATGCTCAGTGTTTGCAGAAGTAAACATGGATGCTAACGGCGGAGCATATCTTACGATTTTGACGTTGTTGTCCGACCAGAGCAGCACATTAACAACTTAATCCTCTTTATGGTCCGCCATGGTTGTTGTTTTTTCTTCCTACTTGCTCGTATCAGAACAGTGATGTTTGTTTAATATCAATCAATCAAATATTATTTGTATGGCACATTTCAGCAGCAAGGCATTTCAAAGTGCTTTACATCAGAACAAACACAAAAACACAAAGTCATGCAACATAGAATCAACAATCAAAACATAACATTAAGTCAAGTTCCATCATTAAATTTGTAATTGATTACGTTTGAAATGCAACTCTAAACAGGTGGGTTTTCAGTCGAGATTTAAAGGAACTCAGTGTTTCAGCTGTTTTACAGTTTTCTGGAAGTTTGTTCCAAATTTGTGGTGCATAGAAGCTGAATGCTGCTTCTCCTCGTTTGGTTCTGGTTCTGGGGATGCAGAGCAGACCAGAACCGGAAGACCTGAGAGGTCTGGAAGGTTGATACAACAACAGCAGATCTTTAATGTATTGTGGTGCTAAGCCATTCAGTGATTTATAAACTAACAACAGTATTATAAAGTATATTCTTTGAGCTATAGGGAGCCAGTGGAGGGACTTTAAAACTGGTGTTATGCGCTCTATCTTCCTGGTTTTAGTTAGAACAGGAGCAGCAGCGTTCTCACTAAAACCAGTAAGAACTGGTTTTAGTGAGAACGTATCAATGACGTTCAGGTTGGCTGAATGCGACCTGGCCATCCTGATTCAGGTCGGATTTAGAACCACATATCCAAAGTAGCCTGGGTCGCATTCCAAAAAAATCCAATCTGTCTTGTTCTGTTATAAAAAAGATCAGATACCGGTCGCATTAAGGCAAAAAAAATAAAAAGTGTCCCGTGCGTCGGCTTTTTCCGTCGATTTAAAACCATACCGGCTGGTTAAACACAGTAAATATTCCGCTGTCTCCGTCTCATTTGTGTCCGTTCTTCGCAGCGCCTCCAGGAAATCAACAGCATGATCCGGACCGGAGAGACTCCCAGCAGGAAGCGCAGCATCCCCCTGGAGGAGGAGGCGTCCCCGAAACGGGTTTGTCCCGACAGCCACACCACCCTGCTGCGCCGCCTGCAGGACATCGCCAACGACCGCAGCTCCTCCCACTGACGGCGTCGCCATGGCAACGGGCTGACGGTTTTAATCGATCGAGAACCTTCCCCTGTTCGACAGCAGATGTTCTGATAAATGTGGGAGTTTGAAGAGATTTTACAACTTTCTTTTTTTCTCTGAACTGAACGTTCCAGTTTCTGATCTGACCAGAAAATATTCTCAGCAGTTTTAGTTTTTTTAGGTTTTATTGATTATTATAATCACTGACTGCCACAGATATAGTTTTCCTGTAAAAGCAAACTTCATAATGAACCTCGTCCATCTGTGCTACTTCATTTGTTTTGTTTTTTGTAAATAATATTTTCAAAAACATCTTTCTTTTTAGTTTGTTTTATTTTAAATTATGAGATAAAACCATTTGAACATGTATTAATTTGTCTGAGTGACGAACACCAGTTTATATCCATATTCCATCCATTTATCTTTTCTTAATTTCTTTTTCATTTCATTTTATTAGACATCCGTTACTAGATCATTTGCAACAATAGCATAATATCATTTTGTTCTATGTAACTTAAAGTTTACAGGTAGAACAAACAATTTTCTGCATTAAGTATAACTTGAGATTTAGTTTCTGCTTACATCTTTTTGTCTGTGTAACCAGCTTACCATCACCTCTGCTAAGTGTGAGAAAGATTATGTAAGTATTCTGTACATAAGAGGAGAAAAGCTATTTAAAGGAGGTGATGTAAATTAAGTACCTTTTTTACATCCTGCAAGTTTTTTGAAGTGTTCAACAAAAAAAATTGTTTAATAAAAAGTTCCAACCCACCTGACTCCACCAGATTTTTATTTAAATGTTTAACATGTCCTGAGATATCAAAGATTTCATGATATGACGTGGGCCCACAGCATCACAGATCCTCTACTGTATTTAACAACAGCCATTATATTTTTTTCTACATTTTCATTCTTTGTTTCAGCAATTAAGCTAACAGCATAAAAATCCAACTCTGATTATTGATGGCCAAGCTAATGTTGCAATAACAATAACTATTGATTTAAAGTTTCTGCAGTATTACAGAAACATCAGCAGACCTGGGGAATTTAATTGTTATGGTGATTTTCTTATAATTAGATCAGTCAGGATGCAAGTTAATCCCAGGTCTAAGGAAGACATGAGTCTTTCCCAATTAAAGCACATGTCTAGTGAAAGTACCAGCAGAGTTGAGCAAACGTCACATGTCACACTTGTGACTGTAGGATAAAACTTTAGGGGTTTTTTTCTGCCAAGCCTCCCAAAAGTTAGCATGTAGAAAACATTTCATGGCTCACGCTGCAGCTATGACTCTGAATATAGATACAAACAGGTTCAGGAGGCAACACAGAACAACTTGTCCCGGGTCAATCATATCCAAGCAAGTTAAAAAATAAACAAATAAAAGCAAAGTAACATTTATTAATGTAACTTAGGCAATTAATCGAGTGCCTCCGCTTTGGGAAAAAAGATCGTGCAGCAGAAAAATAGAGAAGCGGAACCAACGGAAAGTCGTGTTTCCATCCGGACTTGTGTTTTAGCGGAAATCCCAAAATGCTTCGCGCTTCGTAAATTAGGAGATAAATAAAAATGAAGTGATGATTTACTGAATCAAAGGCTCCGGGATGGCTACGCTGGTTCTGGATAACGGAGCTTACTGGGCGAAGATCGGCTACAGTCAGGACAAAGTCAGGTGAGCACAAACAGAAACATCCCGACTGTAACCTGGAATAAATGGATATAGTGGTGTAAAATGCAGAAAATTATTATTATACTGAATAAACGTGCCTGCCCAGCGCTTTACGATGTTTTTAAACTGATCGAAATTCCTTATTATGTACAATAATCATTAATCAAATGTTAAGTAGTTGAAATGTTAAGTTCAACTACTTCTGGGAATGTCCGGATCGTAATTTTAGCCTTGGGTAAATGAATGAAAATGAAAACAAATTAAAGTCAGTTTAATCAGTTTTTTAGAGAACAGCCCTGAACATCCATTCAGAGCTACAATGAAACGGTTCATGCGTTAGAAGGGCCTAATCAAAGCCCAGACCTAAACTCAACTAACAAGAGCATGCTGTCCTATTTTTTTAACTAGGATCAATTAAATTAAAATTATTTTTCTGTAAAATACGACATTTGTTGTCAATTGGTGCTACCTAAATAAATGGAACTGATTTAAAACTGAATTAAGAATTAATCTGGAGGATTATCCGTGTTCATGTGGTGACCCAGATCTAAAAAGATGTCAATCATCAACACAGGTATGGTGAGAGATGACATTCTACTTCATTACCTGAACTTTACATATTGAATAAAAGTAGCTCAAGAATGGAGCCCTGATGAACCCCACATGTGATCTTTGCTTCATCAGATTTCTAAGTAATAATTATAATCCTGACTTCTTTCCTTTCCTCTCAGCGTAATCCCAAACTGTCAGTTTCGCTCGAAGACGTCCAGATTAAAAACTTTCACAGCCAACCAGCTGGATGAGATCAAAGATCCCTCAGGTCTCTTTTACATCCTGCCCTTTCAGAAGGTGAGCATAAATCTGAAAATATCTGGCGCTACTGGTAAAAAAATAACAAAATGAAGGTAATATGTTCTCTGGGTCTGCAGGGTTACTTGGTTAACTGGGATGTCCAGAGGAAAGTGTGGGATCACCTGTTTGGGAAGGAGATGTTTAAGGTTTGTTTATGCTGCTTTGTTTTTACCCTCGGAATGATTTCTGTTTTTTAGAAGCTGTAGCTGAGAGTGTTTCCTCTCTGAGCAGGTGGAGTTTCCAGACACGAGCGTCATCATCACAGAGCCGTACTTCAACTTCTCCTCCATTCAGGAGTCCATGAACGAGATCCTGTTTGAAGAATACCAGTTCCAGTCGGCTCTGCGGATCAACGGTGAGTCTCAGCTGGAGACCGGTCGCTTTAATCGATTATTGAAATGATCGTCAACTAATTTAGTAATTGATTAATCATTAACAGTGGAGGGTAGAGTACCCAAAAATTGCACTCAAGTAGGAGTAGAACCGCTTTAACGTATTTTTACTCAAGTAAAAGTAAAAAGTAGCCGTCCAAGAAATTACTCAAGTAAGAGTGAAAAAGTATTTGTTAAAAAGCCTGTCAGCTTGTTATTCTGTTTGCAAACAGAAGCAATAGAAAACTGATGGATGGTTGTGTTCAAAATTACATATTCTTTGTAATTTAGTTGTTTTATGGTTTTTACCTGAAACATTTTGGCTAAAATCTCCTCGCTGTCCTCCAGCCGGGTCGCTCGGCGCTCATCACTACTTCACCACGAAGCCGTCGGAGCTCTGCTGCCTGGTGGTCGACTCGGGATTCTCCTTCACCCACATCGTCCCCTACTGTCGCAGTAAGAAGATGAAGGATGGCATCCGCAGGTCAGAGAGCAGCGACCTTCAGAGGAAATGACACAGAGAGCAGCACCAGGGGGCGCTAACAGGAGCTTGTTTCTTTGTTTCACCTTTCAGGATCAATGTGGGAGGGAAACTGCTCACAAATCACTTGAAGGAGATAATCTCATATCGGTACGGAGAGGGATTCTTACAGCAGCAACTCTTTGTGTTGATTAAGGGTTATGTATGGAGCTAAATTGGGAGCAAAAATTTGTTTTAAAAAAAGAAAACTTTTGAGGCTGGAAAACAAAAGATATAAAGTTGAATATATATATATTTTT
>CAEFZY010067133.1:0-18302 GCA_903066815.1 Brachyrhaphis roseni
ATAGATAGATAGATAGATAGATAGATAGATAGATAGATAGATAGATAGATAGATAGATAGATAGATAGATAGATAGAGCTCATTCCAGCACAGTAGTGACCTTAACAGCTCTTCAGTTCAAGTATTCTCATTACACAATCACATTCTTCTCTTGCCAAGCCATTTCGACATGACCTTACTTGGACTTTTTCAAGTTAATGGCTCTGCAGGGTGTGAATTAAGCATCCACTGTGATGATTTTCTTCTGTGAAAATAGCAGTAGTCTGTGACCTGTTAAGTGATCACTTCTGCAGTTCTGCTCTGCAGGCAACTAAATGTTTTCTCTTCTGTGTATGGAAAAGAAAGGGCAGAATACAAGGGCTTCTTCTATTCCATCTGATCACTTTGAAGAAGTCTGGGGGAGATGAAGTCATCCTTTGCTGATTTCCAAATAAAACAGAAGACAACAGCTGAGCAAGCCAATGAACTGGCTTCACTCAGTCACCCAGCAGCATGCATGACACATATAAGGGAAATGCTTATACAGGCCAGTATGTGGTCTGATGGTCGGTTAACTTCCTGAAGGGTGATGAAAGGGTCTCTGTTTGGGAGCGTTGGTAAGTGATAAATAAATGACCAGTGATCAGAGGAGCGTTTTCATCACTCATCAGCTTCCCAACTTACTGGTCTCATTTTATCATTTAACTCATCAGATTTTACTCTGTCCTTTATATTTTTCAACATTTGTCATACGCAAAATACAAAAAACTGCACAAGCCTTCTTAAATACACCATTATCTATCATGATGATTTCAGAAAGTTACACCTAACTATGAAGTGACGTTTTCAAGTTCTATATAATGACATGGTGGCACAGTTATCCTTCATATGTAAGAGTGGCTCTTTGTTTTAAAGTTTCCTTTCCATGTAAAGCCTTCCCAAAAACTGGAGCTCTGTCTCACACCTGAGAGTGAAACCACATATGTTTCCATTATAAAAAAATATGCTCCCCAAGACAGTTATTTGTGAAATGACACATGTACACGTATCTCACTCCAATACAAACCCTTTGCCATATGGGAGCAGTTAGCCCCATTCCTAAGCGCTGATTGCTACTTGTGGAGAATCAATGGACTAAAGCTTGCCCATTTGTCCAGACTTCAAATAAAATCACTGAAAACTTTATTTAGAAGCTAAAGATTAGTTACCTAAATCAGAGTGTTTTGCCTACCGTAAAAATTAACCAGATCATTCACTGCTTTATGGGATTTTTTGCATTGGATTTCTTTCCATTGCTGGCTAAAGAGGAGAGAACAGGGGGATATAATGTGGAAACTGCACAGGAATGGTGATTACGGGCCACTGAATTGAAACCAGCTAGAGAGAAACTAGATCTGAGTCTGAGAGACGTATTATGGTAGTTAAAGCAAATAAAAGCTTCAACCCATCACAGTATTTTGTCCCAGCCTTCCGCTATCAACAATGGACAATAAAAAAGAGATGAAACAGAAGTCTGCAAATGGGAGAAAAATATTTCTTTCAGCATTCAGTGGTAGATGGATTAAAAGGAAGCTAAAGAAACAGAAAAAGCACTAAAAGGTCAGGTAAGGAGCGCTGTGATCTGAAAACGGAACCATGTTTGTTGTAGTTATTACCAAGAGTTACCAGCTTAAATTACAAGCATCACAGAAAACTACCCAATTTAAATCTAATTCCTCTGACCAATCACAGCCCACACGTCACTCCTCTTAGTTCATAGAATAAAATAAACACTTTGAAACTTTTACCACCAAAGAAATGGCTTTAGTCATTAATTTTCCCAGCGCTACGGACTACCCTGGGAAAATTAAGAGACCCCTGCAAAATGATCAGTTCTTTGATTTTACTCTTTTTAGGTATATGCTTGAGTAAAATGGACATTGTTCTTTTATTCTATGAACTACTGACAACATGTCTCTGAAATTCCAAGCAAAATGTTAGTACGTATTTATTTGCAGAAAATGAGAAATGGTCATAATAACAAAACAGATCCAGTGCTTTCAGACCTCAAATAATGCCAAGAAAACAAGTTTATGTTCATTTAGAAACAACAATCAGGAAGAGTTCAGAAATCAATATTTGGTGGAATAACCATGAGATTTTCAATGGGGTTCAGTGCAGTGGTCTCTTATTTCTTTTTCCAGATTTGTATGTTTATGAATTTGCAATATGCTAAGCAGGGGAAAAAGATTTCACTAATATCCTGCCATCATGGATATTGATTGACCAATCAGTTAAAAATAGGTTCAGTTGTTTAAATACACAAAATAATTGATGACCCCTGAACTGATGATTAGAAAATATAAAAGGACTGTAAACAAGCAAAAAGTATACACAATATACACAAATTCAAAGTCATTGCTTTTATTTGTGGAAAAAAAAACAGCTTTTATTTTGAAGGTGGATGTTTCTGTTTCTACACTGCCCCCATGTGCAACATTGTCACTTCATGTTAAAAGAGACTGATACATAAAGTAGAGTTTTTTAGCAATGCACCATTTTCAAACAAAGGGTTGGACACTATATCATTAGCACTGTCAGTGTCCACATTAATAATATTGCAAAAGACCATTTGGAATGCAATATCTGCTGGTTATTAACTCCAGATGTCATGAAAACACACTTTGCATGCCAATAAGATATTAGGCCTGCTGGATCAGTTTTACTGCAGCAGAACAAAAACTAAAATAGTGCAAGTCGCAAAGATACTAAAGGTCACAGAGCGTTTTAGAAGCAGTAATATTAAAATGCTATTTCCTAAAATGGCGTCGCAGTTCTCCAAAGTATTTGAGGGAGTAGCTCTATTTGACAAAAACAAACCGATGTTCTCAGAGATTACATTTTAAGTTAACATTGTGACAATAAACATATAGTGAAATACTTGAATATTTTTGACAATTGTTTTTCTAGAAGATACTTCTACAACATAAGATAAGGAAGTTTTACTTATCAGCTTGGCATGTCACATTTTATTATTCATTTACAAAGCTATTATCCACAGCAGCTAAAATTAATTAATTTATATTAGCTGGTGCTAGAGGCGTGTACACACTGATGGTGGCAAGCTACTTTGTAGCTACAGCTGCAGAAGAACTTTTGCTGCTTTTGAACTTTTGCATGTTCAAAAGCACTTGCAAAATCCAAACATCAAAATGTAGTAAAATTGCTCCCAATGCCTACAATAGTTTTAACCATAGTCTTAACTATTGTTAATCATTGTTAAAAATATTTTAGGTGTTTTAGAGAGAAAACTTTCAGTTTTTGCTGCAGACATGTATTTAATGTCTACAGTCTTTTTCGAAAAGACTCTTCAAAAAAGTCTTTGTATTGCTACTGGACTAACAATCTAAATCCAGCTCCAGATAATTGTTTTATTTGTCAACTTTTACACTTTAAATTAGTCTTTAGAAACATTAGAAAATCCAGTATGTGGGGAAACTCATGCACATTTCTGTTGAACTTGTGTCCCTTTATGTGGTCTTTATTTTATAAAAAGCAGCAGCACTGAAGGCAAGAAAAACAGGATACTTCATGTTTTAGCTGATGTTTTTATTTTCTCTCTTCCTGCAGCGTTGCACCAATAGCTGTGGAAAATCATCAAAAGACCACAGAAACACATGCATGTGAAGGCAGAGGTTTAAGTTAACCCCCCAGGCCCAATTCTTCCATGTCAGAATTTTGAATACTTGACAGCATATTATTTTCATCAACATAGGAACCCAAATCCTGGAAGAAAGGTGCAGAAACAATTAGATGATTGAAATTGGAGTATTCTGAATTTGAAACATGTGATATCAATGAATTAAGCTTAACACTATTGAGAGAAACCAAAGGATCGTGTTGATGCTTGCTTGGTTGCTCTGGAGTGTGCGTTGAATTTCAGTGGGCCCTTCTGCTGCACCCAGTGGCCTCTGCACATGACTTTAACACCGTGACATCACCACTGGAAACGGGACTGTTTGGTTTATCACGGCTGTGCATTGAAGAAGTCAATCAGTCATCCTCCTCCATGGATATCCACTATCACAACATCGCCTAATCAAAAGATTAAAGGAGGCTTGTAATTCGTCCAAATTTGTGTCGAAAAGGATTGCAAAGGCAGGGGGAAATTGTAGATATTATAAATGTGGCAAGGCTCCATGCAAAATATGGAACCTTGAGGTTTGCTGTAGCGTCTACAAGGATAAAATGGTTTCACATGATTTAGATTTTCAAAGTGCTGGAGGCAATAAGCTCAAACTCAACACAATGATGGTGATTGGACTAGAGAGAAAACTTTCCGTTTTTGCTGGAGACATGTATTTAATATTTAAAAATTTTCTACAACATGAATTAAGAACTGGAAAAAAGCAATGCTATGACATATTTTTACTTTTATTTGTGAGGACCTTTGTTTGCCTTCTTACATTCTCTGGTAAGATATAACTCACTGTTACATATTTACTGAAAACAAAAGCATGCATATATGCACTAAGTAATCATTTCATGCATTTAATAAAGTACAGAGATAATCTATTGTAACTCAATTCATTAAGTGAAAAACATTATATGGCTAAATTATACACAGACCATTTGCTTATGTTGAGTATAATTTTTTCCTATAGCTAATGGAAACATGTAATTTAAGATCAAGATATTACATTTAACCAATAAAAAATAAGACAGCAATAAAATGGAAAGACATTTATATTTATTAACTTCAAAATGTATTTTGTTATAATTTATTTTGTATAATTAAAGTTATTTAATTATACAAATATTTTCCATTTCTTTTGTCAAAATCACCATTGAAATCATTTACTCCCACTGTGATCATCACTTAGTCTCTTTGTTTTCATGATTTATGCAAAACCTTGAAACATGTAAGTTATTTGAAAGACATTATATGGCTGTTTCAGATCTTAATGATCTTTCATTACGATCATTAACCTTAATGAAGGATAAAGACTAATTATCTTTTTTTGAGAAGAGTCTTTTTCTCAAAACAAGACTAACTTATTTTAAGTCAGACTCAAATCCTCTGACTCAAAAGAAGTAAAAATAAAAAGTCTAAATCTTTTATACTTATATTTTTAGTGGGGAAAATGCTATACCTTGCTAATTTTCAAAATAATTCAAAGGAAGTTAGGACTGTTTGTTTTTTTACTAGCTTAGTCGAGTAGTTTTAAAACAGGCATGTTAAATGTGAAGTAGTGGATTTAGCCAAGTTCAATTGCTAACATACAGCAATTTTGACTTACACAAAAGATACCATAAAACTAATGTGAGAATTGTAATTTCAGTTATCAGAAACCTGAACTTTGATTTAGGGTGAAAGACAAGAAACACTCAAAACTGAAAAACTTGCAAATTTATGTAAGATCCAATTATTATCAAATACACTGGACCGGGCATCTCAAGTTAAGCACATACAGCAGAGCCAGTCTTTACAACAAAGGGCCTGCTTCGCAGGTATACAAGTGGAGCATTTGGAGCCGACTCCGCCTAAAATTAAGACTATAGATAGAACTCCAGATCCAAGCAGAACCACATAATGAAACTCTTTACCAATTATACAATTGCAATATTGCAAAAAATAATTATTACATGATAGATGTACATAATTTATTTATCATGTTAATCAGTGATGTTACTGTAGATTTCAGTTGGTGTTTAATAAAGCGGTAATATTTAGGACTAAAATGTTACATCTGACTGACACATTTCAAAGACCTGAACTGAACTGAGACAAAGGAATAACAATAGAAAAAGATGTTCCCTTAATCAAACACTTATTTCTGTCCAAAACCTTCTGCCAACCATTTATCCATCCCAACCTAGTACACAATCTTTACACAAATAAACAAATAAATCCCCACTACCATGTCATCCACAGCTTAGACTTTTCTCAACACTCGCACAATGCTCTGAAGGCAACTCTGGTTAGTGAATGCGCTTCATCTTTTGAAGGTAGTTTGTTCCAGAGCATATGTTTGGATCCGATCGCTGTTTGAAGGCAGATGTAGTTCCTGGCAGCATCCTTTCAACAAACTGCCTCCTGGTAATTGGCCATTACTCTAGAACGGAGAGACGTCCAGAGGGCAACAACACTTGTCTGGAAACAATCATGTAGTTAGCAGGCTGGCAGACAGCCTTGTCACCGGATTATGTCTCTCCCGCTGAGGCTGGCTTCTCCTGGGAAGATGAACTTTGACAAAAAAAACATGGGATAGCATGCAAAATATAATTGCACGCTTCATCAAAATCAATTCTTTATGCATAAAGGAAAACATCATCCATAAAATGTCCTTTATCGGTAATGCTTGAATAGTGTCATATACATAATGAGATTTCTGTGTCTTAAAACATTCTCTCTAACCTTAAACAATATTTGCACTGATTTAAATCACACATGTCATTGGATGAAAACAACATATAAAAGCATCTTCACTGCCAAAATGTGTGTGAGGAATCAGAGGCAAACTTTGCAATGCAGGAGACTTTTTTTCAACACAATCCTTTGCAATCATGTTCAAATTCATTTTAAATTGAATAAATAGTTCAACTTATTTAAACAGGATTTAATTAAATAATCTACAACATAAAGTTATAGATTATTGTGAAATGAAGGAAAATGATACATACTGTAAATAAAAATCTAAAACATGTGGAATTAGTAGGCATGAATCAGTATCCATCCTGAAATATCTAGGTATTGAACTTTATATTTTCTTGTACTGCCTCCTTTCTCTGCACCTTACTGTGTACTATAAGAACAGTCAGCTAAAAAGCATGTTATATGTACTTTTTTGAAACACTATGTAGCTGGAAGTAGACCTCCCTCTGAATGTTGTAGGTAACATAATGCTGACTCATTTCGGAGACTTGAGGCAATGTGTGAATACCTGAGGACTCAGCTGAATCCTAGTGTTGCCACCTTTTCAACCTTGAAAGGCATGAGTCCGTCTTTTCAGGTCTGTGCAACCAGGGAGGCTTTCTTTTTGTTCCAGCCCTTCCCCTTCCATCCTCCCCTTCCGTCTCCTTCTTCCCCAACCTCTCACTCCCCCCACATCCTGGATACTCTCTTTGATAGTCCCTGCCTCTGCTCCAGTCTTGCATAGTTTCTTGGTTACCTGAGGATGTTTGTTTATGTATATTTCAGCTAGTACTTCCCTCGCTTCTACCTCTACACTTACAGGCAAACGTCTCTTTTTTCTCTCTCAAAGATGTTATCCTATGGTGTAAAACTTTCATGTCGTCTTTGCAATGTGTCGCCACCTGATTGGCTTAGAATGCTGCCGGATGTAGTTCAGAGCTCCTTTAAGATGTTGTGTTACCTGCTTTGATCGAATTATTACAAGGGAGAAAGCGTGTAGATAAGTAAAGGTTCAGGGGAAGAAAACTGATCTGACATGATTCAGGGCCAGAGAGGAGAAGTTTCTCTTCTGAAACTGCTTAAATTGTGAGTATTATATAAAGTAGAAATATATTACTATAAACTTAGTAGTTGAAAATTCTGAGTATTTAGACTAAGCTTGAGAAATGTAAAAAATGTTGAAAGAAATGTTTATATACAGATAATTAGATTCAATTTGTAATGTGTGTCCACTTAGATTGACGTCTAAAATGTTATCAATGAATGTAATCAGCCAGGCACAAACTCTCAGTTACACAATGGCTTTAGGAGATGAGCTTCACATCAGCACACTCCATAATGCATACATAATAAATAAGTCAAGGACTCTATTGTACCACGTAATATTTTATTGCCAAAGCAATAGATACCTGACAAAATCAAAACAAACCCTTTCCTCTTCTTCTGCCTTAGAGATATTCTGTCAGTGATGCATCATCTCTGTGTTTTATGCAGGCAACTCGGTCACAGAGGTGCTGCCACTGCATGAGAGTGTATTAGTTATTTAAATGAATAGAGTTGCATGATAAATAATACAAGCCACATGTATTGGAACCTCTAGTGTTCTTTTTTAATCAGTAGAACTTTAAAGGGATTAAAGTATTTATCCTGAGTCCTTGACTCTGAGGTTGTTTTTATCTGAGTTCTGGGTTATGGGTCTTGTATTTAGAGTTATTTCTGTATTTTATATATATACTGTATATTAAGCTCTGTTTTCTTAGCTTCAGTGATGTTGTTCTAGTTGTCCCTTATTTCTATTATTCTCTGTGTCATTAATCAAGATTCATCCATCCAAAGTTTTACTGTAATTCTGTCAGCTGCAGGCACTTAGTTGTAATCCCACTGATCCTTAGCATTTAGTACTTACTTTCCCTAATTCATTAATTGATTCTTCTGTTTTCACCATCCAGGTTCCATTGTTCTGATGATTTGGGTTTATGTGACTCTAACTTGAACAATTTTGTCATGAAGTTATCCTGCCCCATCACTACACATCTGTTTTTGCCTTGTTTGCATTTGGGTTCTAAACAATCATCAAACTGTCCTCTAAATTCATTTTTATGAAGGTGTTAGAGTCACTGACAGTCTTGATTGTTATTACATATGCAAATACAGCTGACAGCTGATGAAAATATAATGGAAACAAATTGAAACCTACCTTATCTGGATAACTCTGACTAGCAAACCACCAGAATAAAAAGAGGAAATTTAATAGGCGCTGGAATATGGAATGACAACTAATCAACGTGAACAATTGGGCCAATGAGATGTTATCAGAACAGTCATTATCAAAATGAATTTGTGCTGCATATTTTTTCTTTCTTGGTTTCAAGTCTTATCTCAGTTTGCACAGTGTGCCACATCATATCCCATCTTAACATAATAATCCACAACAGTTTTAGTTTGTATTTTATTATTTTGTGAGGATAAAGTGTAGAAAAAAGTTGTATGTTTTGTGAAGAAACTTTTGCCAATAGTGTTTTATTTATGTTTCAGTTGTACAGAAAATTACCTTCTCCAATCTTACAGGCACAAAGGTCTTCTGGTCGATTTGAGATACCTTAGAAGTGGGCCATGTCACACCTAAATTTGGCTTTTTCTAGTCTTTGTGCTCTACGAGATAAAGTGCTTTTGTGAGATTTGTGTATCTACTCTGTCTTCAAAGACAGCCGCTTATACTGACCCTTATTTTAGTGGCCGTTCCTTCCATTTTAAGGTGGTCATTACTTCTACCTGTCGCCACACGCTTGCTCAGGAGTCGGGATTGCTGCACAGTTAATATCTTTATGCAATCAGCTGCGCTTTTTAGAACGATTTTTACTAAATGTCATAAACTAAGCTTGACTGTATTGTAAATAATTGGGATTTTATTCATGATTGGAATGTCTTAATTGATTTATTGTACATTTGTAGATATGAATTGTGCCTGTTTGTCTTGTAAAGTACCTTAAGATGACAATGTGAATAAGCGCTTTTCACATAAATTGAACAGAAGTGAAAAACTGGTTGGTGATGCTCCCTTTCATTAGATTAGTCTTTTATTATTTAGTTAACTTCATAAAAGTTAGCAATAAATGAAGCAAATGTTCTAAAACTAATCAAGAATAACAATTGGAACAGATAAAAAAAAACACAATACACTGACCAGACTTCTGTGTCAGTTCATTCACCTCCTGCTGAGCTGCAGAAGTTCTCTTAGAAATTTTATATTTTTCAATTTTCAAACAACCTTCACAGAGTTTGGGATTATGTGACAGGGTAAGCCTTTTTACATTATATTTTCCTCATTTGTCTTCTGTAAATGCATTTCTAATGCATTTTGGCCACATTTCTTTTCTTTGTCGTATTGTTTTCTTTAACTGGTTTCCTTATTAAATAAATTTGAATTACCTTTGGTAAGAATGCTGTCATAAAAATGAACCTCCCCTTGCTTGCAAATGAAAAAAAAAAACTGAATATAGATTAATGAATGAGTTTTTCTATTTATTTTTTTCATTGTTGAATCTAAACCCTTTAACCCTTTCATGACTTTGTTAACATGCTTTAATTTTTTGAAAGTATCCATATTCAAATTTGCATGCCTACAAGTCAGTGTATGGAAAAACACTTTATGGTAAAAAAAAAAAAAAAAAAAGAGGTTGTTAAAGGCAGCTTTCAAACTTGTTTTGCATTACCCCGTGGTTCTTGACAGATTAAATTCATTGATGTCCTCCTTCATTTATCTAACTTTTAAAAAATATGAGATATAGTCCTTGCATTGATTTTTCTCCCAATTAGCTCAGATGGTTTGAATTCCCTCTAGAAACTGTTAAACCGTTCTCCCAGTGTTTACAAAGCTATCCCAATTAAGCAGAAAAAAATAACAGTCCCTGGTCCAAGAATAATAGCAAGGCTCTGTTCATTCACACAGATTTTGTCAGGGTGAAAAGGAGCATGTTCTGAAAGACTTGTAACTAATATTGCACTGGGGCTATTAACTTTACAGTAACACACCAAGCCAGATAAGTATGAGCTGTAAAATACATTTACAGGGTGGTAGACAGCATGAAGAGATTCAGTCTGTTGCGAGTTCCAACTTAGAACGTGACTTTGAATGACAGCAAGGACGAAATAGAGCTGGTCATGATTTATAGACTTGTGGGCTCAGGTGTTGGAGTAGACATGTGGTTTATTTGTGTAGCTCTGCGGGGAAATAAGCAACTTTCATTCTAGGTGAAGAAATGATAAGAAAAATGTATCTTGTCGATTTAACCCACCTAATGCAAAAAGATCAATTGATAGGAAAAGATGAATGAAGAAATTTGCTGAGGACACAAATGGTCCTTTCTCTTTTTTTGCAATAAGGTATAACCAGCAATAGCATAAAACCTGATACTACTGCAGACAATATTAACAGATCCATCCATCAGCACAGCAGAAAAAGAATAAATACTGTATTTTAAATTTGAAATGTAAACATATTCTTCCATAATTTGTTCATGTGGACATGGATTATTTTTCAACGTGATTTTAGTTGGAGAATATTTCATGAGCGTAGGAAGCAGCATTTTAAATAAATCATATGTAAATAAATGTGTTGTTCAGCAAATAACTTTTGTTATACCTGAACACTTTCTCTTATGAAATTAGGAGCTAATAAACATGAGATTTCAAGCACGACCTCATCTCTCAGCAAAAACGTGCTGTTCCTGACGTACATTTTGTTGCATAAAATTAATTTTGCCCTGAAAGCAAATTAAAAAGTAACTTAATTTAATCAAACTTTTTACATTCTGCTCAATCAGAAGGTTGTCTGCAAGTTTTAACAGATTTTTA
The DNA here is from genome assembly GCA_903066815.1 of Brachyrhaphis roseni. Classification (NCBI taxonomy): domain Eukaryota; kingdom Metazoa; phylum Chordata; class Actinopteri; order Cyprinodontiformes; family Poeciliidae; genus Brachyrhaphis; species Brachyrhaphis roseni. Next base: position 11,228 of record CAEFZY010067133.1, read on the forward strand.
CTTGTTTATTTTTTCATTTGTTTTGTTTCTTTATTTCCTGCTTCCCCTCAGGATCTGGTCTGTAGTGCGATCAGAAGGAAGCGTACACACACAGTTAAGTGAAAGACTGACCTGCTAAATTTTTGATCTGCAGCTAAAAACATGGTTTAGCACAATGTGAATGCTTCCTGGTAACAATTGGCAACAACCTTGTTTCCATCTGAGTTTTGGCTGCTAAGTTTGTCCCAGAGATGGATACATTGCCCCAGGAGTTTGTCCGTGCTTTTGTACGTATTAATTGAAACTCTATTGAGAGAAGAAAAGCACATTAATTCAAAGAGGGAGCTAAATCTGTGTCAGATTTTCTTTTTTTCCAAGCAATTATTGGGATGGTCATGTGTATGTTTTTGAGTATTTGTCCATCCTTTTATGCACCTGTGTGTGTGTGTAACTACAAACAGAAAGTGGTGATACAGGTTAAGCAGCTGCATTCGATCTGTTTGGAGGCGAGGTAGCAGTCTTAGATGCACATGTTGTGTGACATCTGAGGCGGCCTCAGGGAGGAGAAACCGCAAAACTTTCTAATATCAGAGCTGCGTGAAAAGCAGTGGGATGACACACTTCAAACCACCCACTATGATTTGTACACACAAGCACACATAATGAGAAAAAATACACACTCATGGTGGGTCACTCCTCTAACACAGACGGTATGTGTTTAACATTTAAACATGTGCACGCTTACACTTAACTTAGCAACATGACCCACCATCGACAGCTCGTCAGCAGACACATTGTACCCCAGAACCTCCCATGTAGCCCCACAGGCTCCAAAGCATCTACATGCCACTTGCCCCATTTGCTGTTCTCAGTGTTATCTGTCAGAGGTCCCATATATCTCTTAATTATCAATTTGCAAGGTGTATTGTTTCAGGGAGCTTCCTCTTTCCTGAATGGGAGAGATCTGCTGGAAAAGCTCCACCAGGCCATCACACAACCAAAGGAAACTGAGTGCAAAAGTTGAACATAGTTAAATGAAAGAGATGGACTTTTCCTGCACTGAGGCTGTTTGTGGACAATGTAAATGAAACTGCAGAGAGTGCGTTTTTCCACCTTAGTGTTGGAAGTACTTTCCTGGCTTTATCCAACTTAATTAATCTCTGTTTTAGTAAAGAGAAGCTAAAGGTTCTATATTGGCGACTAATAGTTCTAAACGTGACTTGCATGGCCTAATATGTGTAAAACCAACATTTAGGCAATGTATGTGAAGAAGAAAGCTAAAATAATAAGAAATGGTTCCAGATACAAATAAATATGTATAAAACTGATTGCCATAATATTTGGAAGTTTAGTAGAACTCAATACAGCACTCATGTCCAAAGCATATAATAATCTCCTTTCAGTCTGCTTTTAGAAATAGTTTAAATTTAAGAAATAAAGTGTGATCTTACAGGAAGAAAACAAAATTGTATTTGTAATGCTGATTTTAAAAATGTACATAAAAGGTACGAATCAAACAATGACAAGCCAAAAGGGAGATCTGATTATGACTGATTATTATATAAAGTGAACCTCCAGAATTCGCAGCCAAAATCTGTAAATACGGTCCCCTCTAAAACAACACATATAGCCGCCTATTTTACTAGACCAACACCAAAAATACCCTAATATGCATCAATTCCCACAGAAACTGTCTTTGCACTGCCACAGAAGGTAATCCAAGGTCTTTCTTATCTTTGCTCTTGGGGGAACAGCCAATCAGCACCAAGGAAAGATTGTTGAGTAGCACTGCACTGAAGTTTATCAGTTTCCAAAGCTGTATTTTCTGTCAAATATTTTAATAGACTTGACAAAAAAATCCAAGCGTAGGCAATTTTTTTGCAATTAATTCGGAGATATTTTTCACAGAAAAATTTACCAATAGGTAAAAATGTGAAAACTAAATTGTGAATAAATGGGAGTCCATTGTAGTTTTTTGCAGGGAGAGGGTTGTTTTTCATTAAATTGGTGAAATGTTATTGCTGACAGTGTGTTGCAGCAGTAGAGAAAGTGCTCTATGTGCAAAAGCTATTGATTCTCAATGCTGTCATTTGGGGTTCAATTCCCACCCTTGACACAGTTGTTGCGAGTCTTTCCTCTTCTTTCTCTGCCCATTTCCTGCCTGGTTGCTGTTAATACATGCCAATAGTCAAAAAGGTAAATTCCACCAGTTATGTTGAAGTGATTTTAAAATAAATAAACAAATAAATAAATAAATGAAAGCTTAGGCTTCTGTGCAAAAAAAAAAACCCTTGGTGTCAAACTCATATTTTTGCCAGTGAACAAATACTGAGCTAATAAAATCATACCACATAATATCAATCAGCAATATTCAAACTTAATTATCTAAAGGTGTCGAATGTAAGTGGTAGATATCGTTGAATGTGTGAAAAGCTTTTCAGGGATCTTTTGCTAGTTTTAGAAATCTTATTATCTTCAAACCTCACAGTTTCTTGAATGTAACTGAACATTGGGTTGGACATTTTTGCTTTAAGAATAGTCTTGCATTGAGACTGCCACTGCGCAAACAACGGGTGTTTGCTCAAGTGGAGCCAATTACTCAAAATAAATTGGGTCTTCCTCTCTAGTCTCTTCTTTCCCCCAACTCCCTCATTCCTTTATTTTTCTGTTAAGAGTTGTCATTTGTAAACCAGGTCAGATCCACAACGAGCCCCTCCCTCCAAATAAACAGGCTAGTAATGGTTGTTTACCCAGAGTACAAGAGCCATTATTTGCTAGGAAGTTAAACATCTCTGACAGGCAAAATGGCTGCAGACAAATCACTGTTGTCCTTTTTTGAGGGATTGATTGGAGGAATGCTGATGCTTCCTTAACTGTTACCAGCAGCCTTGTGATGGCTTTTCAAAAAAGCATACCGACTGAGTAATGTAATAATCCAATCAAAAGAACTTTTGTTTATCTGCAATTATGCTGCATAGTGAACAGATGACCTCGCTAAACATATATTTCATCATCTTGGTTGCCTCGGAGGTGCAGTCTGTGCTATCAGAACCAATGAATTTTACAATCTTTTACATCACCTAGCAAAACCTGGACACAACCTGGAAATGTAGTAAAATAAGTTAATTAAGAATATGTCTAAAAAGAGAAGTGTAATGAGTTTGGGGTCCATCCCATGAGGTCATTAAGAGATCATATAATTGTGCAAAGCACTGTTGTGTGACTCCCTATTTAATTGGAAATGAAACAGTAGGGTAAACTGAACAATGCATCTGTGGTCATACATGTGTGGAGAATCAGCTGCATTAAATTACAGCCTGCTAACTAGGTCATAATGGAACACTAGATAATGAGTGCCCAGTGAATAATTTATCACAAAGCATTTGTATTTCGAAGGTCAGGAAGTTTTAGGGAAAGAAAGAGAATTACTCCAACCTTAATGTGAAATGTGGTGTCTCAAGCAATTAGCAGATGCAAGGTGATCATTTTTACCTGAATGGTTGTATGTTTTACCCTTTTAACATCAAAAACCTCCTTTATCATTTTTATTTCTGTAGGCAAATTTATTTAGTATGTGCTTACAATGCCTTTGCTTTCCTAGAATGGCATTGTAAGCATTGACTTCAAATAGACTACTATCATAATTAATGGACACTGCTGGTAGTTCTGCACTAACGTTTATTTTTTGTCCACCATTTCCTTCTTACCTTTTGGGATGGAAACATAAACATGTGTTGTTGGAAGGTATGTTCTCCTGTCTTCCCTATTATAAGAAAAATGGGTTCAAATAATATCTACTCCCAGGAAGCCAAGTGTAATGAATGAAAGTTCCTTGGCATTCAGATTAATAAAAAAAAAAAAAAACTGAAAAATACTTAAGTTACATTTGAATTGTGGGAATTGTTTGGTCTTGCCCTTTATTGCAACTTAAATTTTGTATAATTTAACTAATAACATTTTATCAAAGAAAAGATATGAAAAACACTTACAATCTGCGGTAACCTTGGACATAAGTATGCTTACCCTCAAACACAACATTTTTGAATAAGTTTTGATTCTACATATTTCAATCTTTTTAGGGGAATCTGTGAGCTTCCCACATCTTGAATTGCCAGTATTTTCCTATTCTGCAATAATTAAATCTATCAGATTGTGTGGAAATAACCTTTGGAGTATCCTCAAGCAGAAGATCTGAGGGTGGAATGCAGTTCATATCAAAACAGCATCCTGCAAAGAAATTCAAGCAGAAACTATCCACAAACTCACAAGTTCAATGGCTGCAAGAATTGTGCAGGTGACATCAAAGAAGGGGTCCTATGATAACATGTAACTCTGTCTGCTAAGATGTTTTTGATTGAAAGACCTTTTGATTTTAGTACGTGACCACTTAATGTTGCACATTCAAATAATGACCGTTTGCAGTTCTTTACAATCCATAAAATGTTTAGAAAATCTGCCGTGCATAATAATTTGGAACAGTGCATTTTGAGTTTTTTGTTTTTGAATAAAGTATTGTTCTCAAGGGGAGCTTTGTTCAGTAAAATTTGATTCATGCTGCAATAGTTCATGACTTGAAAATTATACTCACCATCATTTGCATTGACCATTTAAGAAAATCTGAGAAAATATCACCTGCATAATAATTTGGAACACAAAACTTGTACCAAAGTAAGTACAGTTCTTAGAGTCATTACATATCACTTTGGTAAACATTTACCCCAGAAGAAGTAACTGTAGGACAATGACCCAGTTTTAGACATAGAAAGGTAAAGTTATGTTATAGTTTTCATCTTGGTGAAAGAGCATTTGAAAAACAAATCTAATATTGCCAGAGCCTTTACTGTAAGATTAGTTTCAAAATGAAAATTAAATTGAATAGTCAAATATCTTTATTGAATATTGCAAATTTGTTTTGAACAACTGCATCAAAATCCACAGTTAATCAGCTATACAATCTTGTGATGCAGCACTGCTATGGTATGAGACTTATACTTCAAAACTCAAGCTCTAAAGCTGTTTACAGTTACAACCATGGTTTTTGTTGGAGTCAGAAGCAGAGCAACTCATGGTCCTGGGTTTTTTCTCTCACTAATTTAAGCCTCCAGAGAAAGTACAATGGGCTGAGGCATGTTGTAATTGGCTCTTCACAAAAAAATTCTGCTTCAGAGCGGTCAGGCTTTCTTCAAATGGGTGTTGCCGTAGAAATGATTCAGCCCATCATCAAGCTCAGAGAAAGAAGACAGTTGTACAGTGTTGAGCTACAAATCCTGGCATGGCACCCAACAGGAATTTCTTGTCTTATGATTTTCCAAATGAATAGTTCATATAATGGCAGGATAATGCTTCATGCATCCGGTGGAAACATGTCGTAGAGCTCCTGTTCGTGCTTTGGAATCCAGCTTGTGTGTTTTCCTGTAGTCTGCATGTATTTGTACAGTACGTAGTGCATTAAAGCGTACATTCTTCTTGCCTTCAGCTGTCACAGTGCCAACCAGCCTTCAACACCTGGATCAGCAGGTCTGCTTCCCATGCATATCTACTCTTACACACTCCACTGATCTCACTCTTCTAACAAAGACACAGAGTCTGCACAGCTGCTAACGTTCCCAAGACTATTTATATAGTCTCATTCTGAACCAAGCTGTTTTTACAGAGCCTTGGGAAGATGCAGGTATCCCAGCATACCCTGATTCTGTGTTTGACTGTCTGCTGAATAATACATACGCAATTACTTTTTTTTCTTGTATAATGTGAAGTGACAAAGTGAATTTTAAGGTTCTTATTTCTTGAGATTTGTTGTTATTAGTAGATGCCTTGTAACCTAGATACTGCTCGGTCAGTAGTTAACCCCCTTGGATATCAGCTTTGTTAATTGTGCCAGATTACTGGCACCATAAAAATACTCTGCATTCACATGCAGAGTAATTATACAGTGGGGGAATTATCATCATGGCATTTATTTTCTCCCACTCAAGCCTTTGTTGAATAATGTATTCCTGATGTTGGCATTCCAACACATTATCGTTCCATGCATACAGCAGACTAAGTGTGCCAACAGACTCCGTGAGGCTTTCAGCTCAGCCGCTAAATAAAACAGGGGAAAAAGTCTACCTTTTTCTGCTTGTTTGGCAAATTCTTTTTCGCATCTTTAGTGAGATTAATCATAATAGACAGTTATCAGGACTTCCAAAGACTCCAATGACGTCTTCTCAGCTGGCCTATCGTTTATCATTGCCTATGACTAAACTCATTGGTCAGTTTTCAGAGGTCTCCTCTCCGAATGCATCTACAAGAAAAAACAAAAAGCACATAAATCATTCTGTCCTCTGGTAGAAACTGATGAATGCCCCAAAACATTTGGGATTATGAGAATCATCATATTTTTAAAAATCAGGATGGGTCATGCTTCGTTTGCCATGACTTCATCATCTCATTTAGTTTTCCAAATTTAAGGATCAACTGACCACCTAAGAATGAAGGTTTATTGCTCTGTGCTTCCTAGCAGTCACATAATTAGCTGAATCAATCAGAAAGTAGGTCAAAGCATTCTACATGGGAAGGTAAGTGAATGTAGACAGAATTTGCATAGTGAGATAAAATAATGTAATTATTGGGTTGCCATAAAGCTCTGTAACACTTGTGTTAAATTTAAAGCAGTGTACAGGTGCAGTATAAATGGTGTCTCAGAACTAGGAAGCTCAAACTTCTGAATCTTTCAGTATGACCAAAAAAAATCCAGCTTGTCTAAACATAAAGTTGTGTGAGCAAGGAAGGCTAAGCTGAAACATTGCTTATGTTTACCACCTTTTGTGATCTACTGAAATTCAAGGAAAGACAATGGGGTGATGTGGGAAAACTTTTTAGAAGACCTAAAAAGGGTCTTCTAAAAAGAGTAATGTCAAAGGACATTACTCCAAGTCCTCTGGAGTAATGGTGGATGGTGAACAGTTGTTTAGTGCTATATCAAGAACAGAGGCTCTCAAAGTGCTTCACACTACCATCGACCACCAGACCATCGAAACCAACTCTAGTAGGAAAGGTGGGTGAAGCGTCTTACCCAAGGGAACAACAACTGAGACAGACAAGGTGGGGACTT
>CAEFZY010067136.1:0-23088 GCA_903066815.1 Brachyrhaphis roseni
TTTGTATTAAAAGTGTCATGATTTACCGAATGACACTTTATGACAACAGTCATAAATATTCATGAAGACTTACTCATGTTCATGACAGGTATTATGTCATGTTTATGATGGTGTCATGACAGTCTTATTCACAACCAGTCAAATAAAGTGTTACCTATAATTATTTTCTTATATGCGCAACCTTCTGAATTGAGATAAAGCAGTACCTAAATTCAGGTAGTAAATTCAAACAAATAGCCATAATAAACTTTATTTATTTATTTTTTAAATCCAAAGGAAAGTTAATCTTCACATCACAAGTTAATATTATGTAGTTCCGGGGCTGCCGTTTTGTCGGCGTCCCCATCAGAATGCTGACCATAGCTTCACCGTTTCTCTCTTCATTATTGCTGTCTGTTCTTCAATGGAATGAGCTGCTAGCTGCGCTGTTAAATCACGGTCAATCTGCTGCAAAGCTTACTGCATGTGTTCCTGGCATTGCTCCTGATTAAACTCATAATTGTGTGGAGGCTAAGCTTTATGTGCAAGGTGCACACTCCGTGCTTTAGCGCCACTCAGAGGTCTGGAGGAGTAAAAAAATAGCATGTTTTTTGTGTTTCTCTTTGTGCGGATGAAAACATTTCTGGAAATGGACCCATGTAGATGAGGGTTTTTTAAAACTGACAACCTGTTCTCCTGTGTATGGGGCCTTAGTATTTATTCTTTCACACTTAATGTGTGTGATACTGCACATTTTGGCATCAATCAAATACCAAGTAAGTACAGTGATAGTATTGCCAATACCAATGTTATCATTATTTCAGTGTGATATCAAAATTCAGACTTTTCTGTGTTTTTTTTTTCTCTATGAATTATTTTTGTTAAATCCAAGGACAGATTTTGAACAAAGTTTATAAGCGTCTCCAAAACACTTCGAGAACATGTTAAAATGACACAATAGAAACACACAGCAAATTTGAGAGCAAATTAAAACTAAATCTTTTTTAAGTTAACATTGAGAAACTGCAATACAAAAACAAAATAAAACTTCAAGAGGGAATCTGAAACCAAAGTATTGATCTTACCACACTAGTATTAATCTGATACTGATAAAGACTTTGTATCCATATTATCAATATTTAGGGTTGATCTATTCACTCTGTTTTTTAATTCATTTTGGCCAGTCCTGCTCTGGAACATTGACTCTTTAAGGTTTTCAGGCATTCATTTACACTCTTCTTTCTAAAGGTCCAAAAACTGCATTACAGCAAGACTTTGTCTGGGTCAGTCTTTTTGAAGGTATTCAGTTGCTGATTTGTTTACAAAGCTGTAAATGGCCTCACATTTGCCTCCGGTACATCATGGTAATCAGGAGTTCTTCATCCTCATGCCTGCAAGGTGTCCATGTCCGTACACAAATCATCACTCTTCCACCAACCTGCTCGACAGTTGCTTTGAGGTCTTTGTGCCAATGTGAAGTTTTCTCTTTTCTCCAGACAGAGTGCTGTGCATTATGGCTTAACATCTCTACGTTTGTCTTCTTTGTCAAAGGGCACTGTTCCAGAAGTCTTGTGATTCCACTAAATATAACTTTGCCTTCCCTTTTAGAGAGAAGAGGCTTTTGGCAATTCTTAACAAGAAACACTCGTTCTGTTTCTTGCTAATTGTCCGAATTAGTCAAATTTAATCCAGACAGATGTTTTTTTCACATTAACCTGAACTTGTCCCCGAAGCCTCACTCTTCGACCACTTGTTCGTTGAACAAGGAAGTGAGACGTTTAAGGTCAATTAAGCCTCAAGAGCCAATGGGAAAATCCCACTTCTAACTTAGAAATAATAATCCACATGACACGGAAATCCAACAGGATCAAAGGATTAGGCAATGGGCTGGGATTATGTAAAAATATTAGCAGAATGCAGGAACAGGGGTTCATTGCGACTCTTTGTCTGAGGAAGAATCAGATCCGGCACACGCAAACTCCTTGTGTTTCCTTGTGAATCATCCAATAGGTCCAGTACTGCTGTGGGTCGTTTCTTGTGTAATTATTAAAATAACCCTGGTTCCATCTGTCTGATAAAAGAGGAAGCAATTTCTCCCTGGGGTTAGAATGTACAATGAACAGAAAGTCTCTGCCTGAACTCAGAAGCATTAGTAGTCTGGTTATTTATTCCTATCTGTCCCGTTCTCGCCCCGCTTTCGGAGACAACTTTGTTTCTAATCCTGATTCTTGATTAAGGATTACATCTCGTGTCTGTTAGTTAATGCCGAGTCCTCCCCCTCTAGCCCCCCTCCCACCCTTGTTTCTGCCTGCCCTCTCTCGGCATGATAGCTGTCAAACTATCATTTGAATACCTGTTAGCGCTTCCCAGCACACCATGCAAATGCGCCTCTCACATCTGTGAAGCCATTCAGGCGTGCATTCTTCCACCGAACCTCCCAGCCCAAAGTGCATCTGAAGTAAGGGGGAAACTGCGTTCGGTTTTCACGGATTTGTCCTCTATCCTGTGGGCTACCGGGGAAACCGAGAAGTAGGTGCCAAGAAAAAAAAAAAAGAAGAAGAAGAAGAAGAAGAACAAGGAAGCCTCAGCTGTGGCCTGTTCAGCCAGTGAAACCAAGAGCAGGGGCTGACGTGTTGCTTGTTCCTCTTTACAGCAGCTCGGATGCGCTCGGCTCAAACTTCCTCCTTTAAGTCCAGTGTGCCGCCGCTCCGCCGCCCCGTTCACACCTGCAGCTCCGAGCCCGCGAGCGGGTCAGGGAGAAATGGAAGCTGCGCGCGAGGACTGAAGAATGTTCTCGACGCCCGTCATCTTCCGAGCCTAGACGATCCCCTCCGAGTGCAGAGACAGCCCGCGTTTCCACAGTGACTGATTAAAACTAGGTAAGAGCGCTCTGCTAAGTTTTTACTTGTGTGGGGGGGAAAAAAAGAGGAAGCTAAAGCGAACGACAGCTGAGTGGAAGATTTAAACCATCAGCTAAAAATATGATTATTATTGTATTGTAATATAATAATATAGAACAGTTTTCTTTTATTCCATTTTTTTAAAAATTATTTTCACTGAGAGGATGCTGAACTCCAAAAGAGGAACTCGAAGGTCCAGAAGTTGCTGCACACAAATGAGATGTAAACTTTTATGATCTGATAGGAGAGGTGACAGCTATAGAGCACTCCTGATGATTTCCCTACAATTATGAACTCAATAATAAGGGGGAACAGGTGAGGAGTCTCAATGAATACCCAGCAGCTGACTTTGTGCTCAGCTGCATCAGTCGGTTATTTTTAGACACAGACTAAACCAGAAACAACTCCAGTTTCAGTTCTGTGTTCTCGCTGGCAGTCTTTATTCTCTTTGACTCGTTTACGTTTTCAATTCAGTTTAGATGAGGAGGCCGCAAAATGGACGCAGCGGCTGTACGGGAAGCCTTTCTATGTAAATTAGAAAGTCTAAGTAAGCTACAGAGCCTCAGAAGTGCCAGAGTTACATCATGACTGTGTCTAAGGTGTTGCAGTAATGCAGCTGGGGTTTTAAGTCGGTGTGTTTCCTCCAATGTCTTAAACATTAAACAGAAAAGCAAAAAAAAAAAAAAAAAGTTCAAATTTTGTAACTATACAGCCTAAACTGCATCACACTGGTTTATGTTAAGCCAGATATTGCAAAACATTGTGTGATCGGTAGGATAGTGCAGAAATCACTATTGTCAAGTATTAAACAAAACCGATTAGGCATATTGTGGGCTAATGAGCCAATATATGTTGAAGATTTTGTGATATTTTTTTCCCTAGATTTTTTATTTAATTCTCAGTTTTAGCTCCGCATTCAGACCCTACCCTAAAAAGAAAACCTGAGATATTCTGCATCGCCACATACTTCCTATCTGAAAAGAAGAACCGGAGAAAGTAAAACATCTGCGTCAGCTGGACTGGATGTCTTTTATAGTTAGGAGTGAGCTGGTTTTGCTTTTCTAAGTGTACCAAGGATTTTAAAACTGACCATAAAGTACTCAAATATTTCCTCCTACGATTTTTCACTTTAATAAGATGCCGTAGAGCGTGTGAGACTTTCCTCCGACCAAAGAGAGAAGTAAAACATAAGGTGTTAACGAGCCTAAAACTCTAGTACAATATTAATTATTCAAGTTTCTCTCTCTTTTTAAAACCTTTCTGCGTATGAAAAGTTAGTTTTGAGTGACCATGAAGGGAAAAGAAGCGGCCTGGTCTGAGTTCGACGTGGGTGACTTTCCATTTCCAAGGCATTGTGATGTTGACGACTATTGTACTTCATGGTTCTTTTAATGAGCTGCCAGAGAAAGCTCCAGGGTGATCAAAGTTTTGCAGCAGCACTGGTTTGCTGTGCACTGCAGGTCAGCTGACTGAAGGAATGTTGCCTCACTTTCACATCACTTACAATAAACGTCAAATTGTATGTTTGGAAATATTTCAAAAGCTTCGCATTGCACAGAATGTGACGTTGTGCCAACCATTACGTGATGTTTGAAACTACACTTTCAGTGTAGTGAATCTGAGCAGAGGGCCTAATTAACTAGCTAACCAGCTAACGTAGCTTGTTATGCTAGTGTTGCTCTATAAAGAGCAAAGCAAAGAAACATTTCAAAAATACTAAACCACTAAATTTATCAGCAGTTTTTTCTGTATTTCCAATTGCGTTTGTTTAAAAAAAATAGGAAAATGATAGTAAATATACAATATAGGTAATATTATTGAAACTGTAATAATCCATCCATCCATTGTCAATATGTACTTCTTCAGAGGTTACATGGGAGATGGTAAATAACTGTGATAATCAATATGTATATAACATTAACGAATCTTTTAGCAGCCATTGCTACCAGATTGGGAAATTGGGTTGGATTAAATCATAACTTAAATGCCACCTTTACAGAAGCATTTTATGGTTTACATAGTTTACGTCTTGGGTCATAAAAATTCATCCAGCCCACTTTTGTAAATTCTCAAATGGCAAGGAAACATTTTCCATTCACTTCCTCTAAAAAAAATTTCTGACACTTGCATTCTAAAAGAAGCATTCCAGGTCAGTGACTTTTAAGATAAACTCAAATAGATTGTCATTTGTTATATATGGTTTTTAATCTTTATGATAACATTAGAACGTTGTGGGGGTGGAGGGATTCTTTCTCATACATACTTACACATCTCTACTGTGCTATCAGAAAATTATTTAGCTATTTTTATAAGCAGGATTATTTTATATGATAGTGTATGTAAGATTTTAATTTCAACTAATTCTTTTATTTATATGGCCTGTGAAGGTTGCTGTGTATTGCAGACTTCTGCCCAGGTCCCTCTTGAAAATGAGATCCAGATCTCAACGGGGTTTACCTGGTTAAATAAAGGAAATAAAAAATAAAAAAATTAAAAAAGGGCTGCCAGCCTATCCAGGGTGTAGCCAGTCTCTCGCCTAGTGACGGCTGGAGAGATAGGCCCACAACGCTTGTATAGACAATGGATGGAATGGATAGTACTTAATTTCTTGATTACATTCAATAAAAATAAAAATACTGTTCTTGTAAATACTTCTAATTATGTATATATTCTTCTGGCAATATTGTGGCACAACATGGGATGTTTTTGGAGGTTTTTTAAAATCCTCATATAAAACTTCCTCTGTTGAAGATAAAAAGTTTTAAAAATAAATAAGTAACTAGATGCTGCAGTTCTGCATGAAAGTAAGCAAAAGTATAAATATCAAGGAAGGCATTAATATATTATATCAGGGCTGTACAAAAATGTCCTCCAGGTATTTTTGCTCCAAGTGGCCCACTATGATTGGTCAGACATGGTCTTTGCAAATAATCTTCATAAATATGTGCACATGCAATGGCATCAATATAAACAATTTTGCAAAAAAAAAAAAAAAATTAGGAGAAGTTACTTAACTTTTATGAAATTAAAATAATGCAACTTGTTCAAACTCAAGCTTAGAAAGTACATTTTTCCTAAACTGATTGTAAGGGATGGTATAGGACGTTCCAAAAATTATCCAATGAAATGGTTGTGGGGTCTTTGGTTACCTTTGTCATTATCAAAAACAAAGACCTCAAGGAAAAATGCCCGGTTTGCCCGATTATCACTCCATCCCTGTTGGCCTAATCGCTTCATGAGACACGAGTTGCTGACTGAATAAAGTTAAAGAGGCAGTACCAGCTGTGGACACTCTGGGGAGTTGAGAATGTGAGAAACCCCCATGAGATACAGAATCGGAAAAAAGTCTCTTCCTGTTGATAAGAGACTAGCTAAAGAAGACTTCCTGCCTGGTTCAGCTGATGGCAGGTGATGTTGTTGTTGCCTGAGGCAGTTCCAAGCAGGTACAAGCTGGCGCCTCATTACAGCTTCTAAAACATGTCCATCTGGGCTGAACATCTCCTCTCAAAGCAGGACGCACGCATGAATTATTCCTATCAGCTGTCTCCTGAGAGAGTCTGTGCTTCAATGTCCTGCTGCAGCATCACCGGTTAATGCTGCAGCAACCGGTTTGAAGGTCAGTCAGGGAGATACTAAGACCTTGTTGTTATGACGAACTTGAACCTGTCATAAGGGCTGCAATCGGTCCTTGGATTTAACAACATTGTTCTCACTCATTTATTTTTTTTGCATTATCATAATTACCCCACCACAATCCAAGAGCTTTAAAGGGTCAATATTATGTATTTTTCAATCACATAGTGCCATGTAACACAATCAAGTAACTATGTTAACTTCAGTTCTAATAAAAATGCTGTATATATCATAGAACTTTTACTTCATAATTTAACACCTTGAATTTGGGCCTGTACACTCTTTAAAAAATCCTGCTCTTTGTTAAACTCTACCTTCAAGTAGTCATAACATCACTCCTCTCTTAACCTTTTGGCAACATTTTTTGCACTGAGACGTAGCTCATATAATGAGCTCAGCAGTTGTGCAGTTCCACCAGGTGATTGCTAATTGCAGCTGGCTAGTCTGAAGGAGCTGAGTTGAGGAGGAAGCTTGGAACCTGCAACTGAATGGTTACCACTGGAGATTAAAAGATTTCTCTCAAACATGCATGAAAGAATCAAAGCAACACTCCAGGTATGTTCTTAATGACGGAATAAAATTGAAAACATGATGTGAAGCTCAAAAATCTCAATTTTACATAATACTGCCTTTTTAAATCAGTAATAAGTGGGGGCATCCAACCGACCAACTGCATGGTGCTCAAAGATATAAGCTTTCCAAATATTGCATCCGAGGGTCCACTGGAATATACGAGATGCACACAAGAATGTTGCAATGATAATGCTATATATTTTGCAACTCTGTTACAAAATCAATTAAACCACAAATGCTTGTGCTAAATGCATAAAATTCTCTACAGTTTTGACAGGTTTATTAGTAACCAAAGCTGTTGTTAGACCAGGAGATCATTTGTGTGGTGCAGGTATAATTAAATAGTTATAAGGCAGAACTTCATAGAAATATTATCCTTCGAGTAGGAGTATGTTACACTGTTACTATTGTTTAAAGCTGGGAAGGACCTACTTTTCTGTAGTCGTAGTTTTTGCAGAACAAACAGAACAGTGTTGGGAGAGTGCAAGACAAGGGAATGTTTCCAACAGAAATTAGTTGTCCAAAAACCTAAAGTAAAGAAATCATTTGCTAATTTTACTTATTTTAATATTTGTGTATGTTTATAGCCTAGTTACAAACATATGAGGAAGTCTTATGTTTGTAAGACTTCACTCTACATTTCTTCTTGTTTATTACTTTGTTTTATACTCAGCTATAAAGATGCCCTTTCAGTTACTATATATGTTCTGAAAATATAATTTTATTAAAGATAATGTCGTTTTTTGTAGGAGAAGGGGTATCTCATGCTTTTAACATTCTGGACAGCTTTCTTTAAACAGTCATATATGTGAGAGATCTTGTAGGAAATTGACTTGTTAACAATGATCTGGAAGCAAAATAATTCTACACACCATGTTTTAGCAGCATTTTATTTGACGAAAGGCTTGCGGTTCTTGCATTCAGATTTCAAAATTTCCAAAACTGAAAAAAACCTAATAGAACTCCTATTAATTCTTCATGTTTATTGTCATATTGGCTCTTCAAAGCGCTTTACAATACATGCAGATGCACAACTGCAATGGCCAACTTACCGATTGAAAGACTACTTTAGTCCTGGGGCTACAGCTTCTGGTCCCTGAACACAAGAATTAGCAATCCCACTGGTTTGCTGATGTGCAACAATACCATGCTGATCTTGAATGTGGCGTCATTCCCACTTCTAAGTTACAACTTCTGAGGCAGAAAATAAAGAGATGCCATATTAGAAATTGATGCTAGCATTGCTGAAGCCGATGCTAGTATTGTTAATGCTGTTAGCGTTGTGCGATGCTAATGTGTTAATCTGCTTTATTCATCTCACTTTATGTTTTACAAACACCTCTCCTCGACTATTAATTTTATTTTTTGTAGAAACCTTTTTTAGCAAATATTAAGATAAGTGATTTGTGTTTAATGTTAGCGTTAGCGTTAGCAGAGGATGATAGGAGTGATACTGTGACACGAACTGTTACGTTGTGTTAATGGTTAACAAATGATTTCACTGGGAATTATTACATTTATTGGCATACAGTTATCAAATTAGGCAATGAAGCCCCTTTGTCTCTCGTTACATGTCACGTGTGATTTAAATAGAGATGTACGGTACTTGCTGAACTTCCTTGTGATCAGTATGTAAAGACAAGCCAATCACGTCGATGAATAATTTGTTAAGAATCTGCCTTTGACACTTCAAAAATGTACACAATTTGACTGCACCATTATCCTATTAGGTCCCAAATTAGGTCCGTTAGAGCTGTTTCTGAGAATGATGTAGCCTGCTGATTCATCCATTTAATATTTTCAGACTGAGGAATTCAGTAGAAAAAAAGCAGAAATGAATCTGCAAGCATTATCATGAGGAATTTTTTATAGGTTTATTTTTCACATCCACAATAAAGCGAAAGAAGACTAAAGTGGGAGTGGTATTATTGTGTCCAGCAGTTTTTGTGCATGCATGCAAAAAGAAAAACAAAAATCCGTGTCATAGATGATGACTAACTTTTGTTAGTCATCAAAAGTTGACTAAACTTTTAGTCAACTAAAAGTTGACTAAAAACTTTTAGTTTTTAGTCAGTATTATATATTTCTTTATAATGTTCTTTATAAAGAAATAAAGAACATTTCTTTATTTTTACTTAGTGTGTTTCTGATCCACATTCTTTATAATCAGACCATTTTTGCGCTAACAGTTTACTTAAATAAAATACTTGGTAAGTTCTTTTGTTACTGCGTAAATTATTCCCAAGTTCATCATTGGCTTTTCACTTAGCACGTCACAAGATGTATATATATTGATGTATTTTTTCATATTTCTTTATTTGCCTGTAATTAGCTTAGAATAGCCGTGCAGTGTCGACTAGCTTTTTTTTCTATATAATTGCCAAGTTGGATTGTGCTACCGCTGGCACTTTTTAATGCCTGTTGTTATGTGTAACTGCAAGAAAAGGGAAATTCAGTGCCATGGAGAGGCAACAAACTTTCTGTAGTCCAGTGATGCCAATGTTGAGACCTTTAAACGGAAGAGAAGATCGAAAATCTGAAAAAATAGCAGGAAATATGAAGTTTAGTCAAATTCTTGGTATCTGGGAAACTTTTAAATGCACCGCACTGGGGCAAAACCAATCTCAGTTTGAGCAAATTTGAAAAGAATATTTGACATGACGTGGAAAATATTTTAGTACTTTAGTAAAACAAGTGATTGTGGGTGTTAGCCGGCCTGAAGAGAAACTACGTAGCTAGTAACAGAGTCATAAATAAGTAATAGTGTACTTGCTGTAGCGGCATGGCATTTTTACAGTATTGTAATAATGCAGCCGACTCATTATGCTATAGGTCAAGATTACAATTTTAGTACAAGAAGAATAACTCCAACTATGTTTAATAATTAATTATTTGACTTACAGAAAAGTTTAAACTAAATGTACTTTCAGAAAGCATATTCAGGAAGAAACATTCTTTTTACCCAAAAATGGCTTGACATTTGGTTGGAAAGCAACATCAGTGTGCTATGCCACAGAAATATTTAAAATTCAAAATATCAATTCAAAGGTTCATATTTTTTGCAGCTGAAAAGAAACATTTTGAAGTTAATGTTGTGTTTATGCCTCAAAAACGATGAATAAAACAGTTTGGTGTTCCAGTCGTCCTTCCTGTATCTGTTGTATTCAGATTTTCTGTAAATGATCAAAATATCAAATTATGTGTGTTGTTTCTGTTCCGTACAGACCAGTGATCTCTGAACCAACAGCTAGCATTTGTGAGTGCTCTGTATATTGTTCACAATCTTTAATCAGTGTTTAGACATGGTGCTGAATCAGGAGTTATATTTATAGTTTCATGTATGATTCATTACGTTTAAATCTCCAGGATAACCTTTTTTTTTTAATTCTTTCTTATTTGGACAAAAATATGTACAAATAGGGATTCGAAATGAATGAAAAGACACAGTCATCTGGAATACCTTGAGGTCACTGTCTGTTTATTTAGAAATTATTGGTCACAATCTAGTTTAAGTTTGTCAGTGAGCCAAGAATCTATAAACACCATGACAGACTCTGTTTTAATACTGTCAGGTTCAGGTGGCCTATTTAAAACCTTCATGAAACACCATCTCAGATTTCTGTTTGTAGCTCAGCTGTTACTGATAGAGAGATCAGCCATTTGGGATTATGGATATTTCCAAGCATCACTAAATCACTAATAAATTAGGGTGGTTATGTATTTTTCTTGGGATTGATTAAGCCAAATGTAAGATGTTTATTGGGACGGCTGGTTTTGTGAATGTAAAATAATTGTTTTCTAAAACCAGTAAGCTGGATGCATCACTATCTCTCTGAAACCACTTATAGTAACCCTTATACCAGTAATATATAGTATATTACTGGTTTGATCCTCTGTTTTACTCCATAAACTCAGAATCATCCTATTCATTTCTGTATTTTATATATATTATATTTTACATGTTCCACTACCCAAAATAAACCATCATACCGCTGACAAATATCAGCCCAGTTTCTTCTGTTGGACTGATATATTAAAGAAATCAGCCTATACCGATGTTAGTGCCAATAAATCATGCATCTATATCCAAAGACAGATGCTTTTAAAGGACTGAATCTGATCAATCGCCACAGTCTAATCCGCCACATTGAACAACTCAAAAGAAGTTGGGGGTTTTTTTGCTTTGTTTTTTTGCGATTTCCTCTTTAAAAACAGGCAGATCAAGACTGAAACAAACTATTTAAAGGCATTATTACATTTTGTTTGGTTGTTAGTCTCCAGGAGTCCAGGCTCAGCACAGAGCATAACTTTTGGAGGATTTATTTGGGGGCTATAATCTGTGTTTTCTGTGATGGAAACTGTAACGACCCACCCTGTTGCAATACAAGAATATACAAAGAGAACTTCCAGTGGTCCACACAACCAAGATGAATAATATTATGAGGTTTACCATATGCTCTCATGCTGAGATATTTTTGGATGTTATCGTTTGATCGGGTGATAGTCAAATAAGGCTGCGATGCAAAGAGGAACAGAGGAATACCTAGGACTAACTTTGTTAGGTTTTCTCCTGCGGTGTTTATGTTCCACTAAGAGATGAAATTGATAACTTTTTTTTTTTTTTTTGTCCGTTTGGTTTAAGGAGATAAGAGTCTTGACTGCAGCAGCATGAAAAGTGTCAGTCTGTCCTCATGCACGTCAACAACTCCTGATTTCACAGACACAATCGGGGTCAAAGTTTCACCAGCAGACTCCTGCTGACCTTCATCTGTACAAAAGCGACAGTATAACAGAGAGCCGTTTGTGTGCATTAATGAGGGCTATAACTGTCAAAGGGACTCAGAACATCCTCTTATTGGACGCTTTAAGAGGAACATGGCTCAGAGAATAGAGAAAAGGGAACGTTATGCTAAAACCACGAAAGAAACCCGACTGTAGCACTTCCTGGGTTTTACACTCAAACGCAACATTTTCCATTCCTCTCTGCAGTGTGTGAGTTTCTTATTTGCGCTTATTAATAACGGTGAATATTTATAACAACACGGATATTTTGAAATTTTATTTTACTTATTGGCGTTCCCTGCACTGCAAAACATACAAAAACTTACCAAGTATTTTTTTTTTGTCTAGTTTGTATGTAAAATATCTTGAAATAAGACTTAACTGACTTTCAAGTTACTTTTTAGCAACATATAAGAGTTTGTTACTGATATAGGAACAGATTTTTGCGCTTACAAGTGAAAAACTGTCTCGTAATAAGTGAAAACAATCCCAAAATAATTAAAACAAGCCTCAATATCTTGCTAAAATGCTGCTTATAAGTTTGTTTAGTCATATTTCAAGTGTGCCAAGATATTTGCACTAGTAGACAAAAAAATACTTGATAAAAGCTTATCTTTTTGCAGTGTGGCACTAAACTCGGCACAACACTAGATGTGTTGTTGTAAGCAGTCATATTAAAGCTGACTTCTTTCACCCGGTGCAATAATCTGTGTGTGCGAGCGAACGGGGGATTGAACCCGCTGAATGACTCGCTTGTGTCCTCTCCATCTGTCCAGCCCCGGTGTCTGGGTCCCATCAGACTCCTCCTTTGTTCTGGTTCCTGCTGAACCTCGTTTTGGTCATCAGCATATCCTGTTCAACTTAGTTTTATTGATCTGCATTCACATGTGCTTACATAAATACACAAATACATATGCAAAGCAGCAGATTCCGTGGATGCTGAAGGTCAGTGGGGTCACGCAGAAACAAGCGCGCCAGTATTGAATATTGCTTTGCAAAAAATGTAAAACATCATGTGAAGTGTTGAAAATAATTCACTTAGATTGACTCAATTTAACTTGAGTGGTTTTTAAAAATCTCCTGAAATTCCACTAAAAATAATCAGTAGGAACTAATGAAAATTTTGATGCAAGTTGAACCTGACATTGCTTACCACTACTGGCCCTTTTTTAACGGTTTGTTCAGGTTTAGCTGCAGATATTGAAACTGACGCCTGCTAAACTGTTAAAGCACCATTTTTAAAAATAGACACTACTGCTGGGTTATTAAACCATATTCTGAGGTCAAAGTCTAAAGATATTATAGGATTTTCTTTCCTTTGGTTTAAGGTCTTGCTGGAATTCTCTTCAATAAAAGTTTATGTTTTTATTTACAGTACTTGCTCAACAATCTCTATGGCAGTACTGTACATTGTACGAGAACTCTTCAGCTGCACAGGAAAGCATGGCGAGTCTTATTTAGTGTCTGTGAGACAAAACCTAGCTCCAAAAATTCACACGTTATTTCTCCTGTACATCTCATATCACACTTGATAAGCTGTGTTGACGAAATCACACACACAAAACTCAAATGTTTGAAAGGTTTAGAGTTTAAGCTAGGTCTGATCTGCACGTTTCTTTATTGTTGAGACTCAAAAATAATTCATTTAGTGTTGCAGTGCTGATTTCAACAATACACTACAGATCCTACAGTATTTTTCTGGAATGATGATTTGCATATTTGTAGTTGCGCTATTCTTTGGCCACCACAAGTGGGTTTCAGTGGGGGTGGGTTAGTCCTTATATGACTCGACTTTCAGCCGTTTTGTTAAAAGTGAGTTGTGGTGAGTACATCTTATTAGTTCTGTGTTAAGCTTTCTGAACTGAAGTCATTATTAAAGTGGGATATTGTGTATTTTCCAAGCACATAATTCCATTTTATAGTACAGTTAAGTAACTCTGTTTCAGTTATGAAAATGCTACATATATCTAAAATCACTTAGAAGGAATTTGATTTTACATCATAACCTTGTCTGACACATTGAAATTGGCCTCTGTCTCTTTAAGAAGCTCCTTTCCTTTCCAACACTCAGTCATCATCGCAATGCTTCTCCATGATGTCGCTTACAACCATTCTTAGAAGCTCAGTAGAGAAGTGCACTTCCACCAGGTGTTTTCTAATTGCTGCTGCCGCTAGTCTGGAGGAGCTGCGTGGGTTGAGGGCAGCTCTGTGGCAGAAGCTAGGCTGGGGACTGAAGCTACGAGGTGGAGCTTTGGGTAAATGGACAGTGCTTTATAAGAGCAGGCGCACAATCTCCCATGGTTGGGCTGTTGAAATTTGAATAGAGTTTGCCTTAAAGATTCATACTTTCTATGTTGTCCTAAAAAAGCAATGATTTGTGTTACTTTAGTATGACATGGGATGTTGTGTATATTCCAAGTACATAGTTACATTTTATGTGTTACATTTATTGGATTTGTTTTGAATATATTTAGAATGACTTCAAGTTTACCCAAGCACATACATTCCTTTCAGTGTAACTGGTTTTTAGTGTTTTATGGAGTCATCTTTCTCCAGTAGTAACGTATTGTCAAGGCCTGTGAACCTGCACACATTGATTTAACTACAATATCTCAAAAGTCATAATGACTCCTACCACGCCACCTCACTCTTGTCTTCTCAGACTCCCTTCTCTGTCCAGTATTATTAGAATATGACGCTGTGATATTCAAAAGCCTTTTTATAGCTGGAGTTGATTTAACACCAACTACATATTAGTTAGAGTGTTCATCTTGCATCATGGAAACTTGTTTTGTAACAGAACCAAAAGCAGGTTGGTGACAGAGTGGTAAAAAGTGTGGTTAGCAAACAGAGCCAAGAGTCACGTTACGTTTTACATTTTAAAAATGTTAAACCATCGACAGTCAACAGAAGATGGCAACTTTAACAGAAGATTCACAGTTCCTTAAAGTTCTTCACTTTTATATCTGTGGGATCCACACTAAGGACAGTAAGTCTCTTTAGATTTAGATGCAATTCTTAACTTTTTATCATGTGTTAATCTGAAATGTTCTACCGTGTCACTTTGCTTCAATAATCTTAAAATTCCAGAGAAGGTTTTTTATTTGCAATCTGAAACTCCAGATGTTTCCAGTTCCTACTTAATATCTCAAACAATTCAAACTCTATACAGATTTTGGGATGGCCTACATCAAGACTTAAATATATAAATAATTTAAATAAAGTATTGTTAATGTACAAGCCAAGTTGGGTCCCCCCCCTCACCCCCCCATGAACTACTTCAAATTTAAATTACAAAGATTGTTGCACTGATAAAATATTAGAAGTTTTATTTTTTTATAAAGTTATTTCAAAATATCTTGTTTTCTTTCTCACTAACATGTAAACCAAATTATTTACATACAGTATCTCATTATGAATTGCACACTTCCATTAGTTTCTAATAACTGACAGTATCTTTCATTTTTCTCTGACCTTCATCTTATTAACAGGAGTCATCAGAGGCCCCTTGATTTTGTGTTTTTACTGACATCAGGAATAAAAACAAAAACACTTTGTCTTTTAGAATTCTGATTTTAAGAAAAAATAATAGTTAAATCACTATGAGGCATTTTGGACTTTTACTTTCAATACTGTTAATCTGCAGTGTCAGGTTAGCAGCCTGCTTTGCTGAATCTGCAGCCTGCTTTGCCTTTTCTGTGCAATATCCTCAACTTGACCGATGATTTTTTATTACTATTCTTTTCATGTAAAATCAATGTTCTCACTGACTGCAAGCATCAGTCAAATCAATGCATTTTACATGCAATTTAGAAGAGTCTAGATTCATATTAACTCCAGGGATTTCATTTCTGGGATTCTGAAGTTATTGATTAAAATAATTGTTGACATATTAACTGCAAATGTTGGAGTCAGAGCAACGGGAACTAGTCCCTAACCTGACGAAGAATTTTATCATGTTCCTTGATGCATATAAATGTTCAAACTGGCCCTCAGCCATTTCAATAAAAGATTTTTAAAAAAATCTTTTGTTTTTATACTTTATACGTTTGACTTTTATTTCAGTTGTGACCTTTCTGTTCTTTTGAACCGCAAAAGTGAAGCTTTGACAGTTTCTACTCAACTCTAACGCATTCTGTCGTCCTGCAGACGGCATCATGGGCTGTGTGGGCTCAAAGAAGGAGCAGAAGTTCCCCAGCAAAGACACGGATAACAGCGACCAGCAGAACAGAGCTCAGGTACACTATGTCAGAGACCCCACCTCTGGAAGCAAAGCTGCCGTAAGTTGGACCTGAAAAAAAAAACATACTGATTTAGACATTCAACAGCTACAAACTCTCTGAAAGGTCGCTGAACGATTTCCATTCATTGCACTTCTAATCCTTATTAGAGTGTCAACTTTTACAAATATGTCAGACTCTGAACCCACAGCTGAGCTAGCGCATTTCCTCATAATATAAAATGAACGTTCTATGGAAAAATATGAATCGGGTGGCCTGGGGGCAATTAGTTGAAGTGGTTTCAAATATTTTTTTAAGGGAAGATTTTTATCAACAAATTGAAATCCAAAAAATGAAGATACAGTACAGTTTTTTTTCCTTCTTTTATTAACCCATGTTTTGTGCTGTACTTTAAACATAGAGTAAATAGAACACAAGCACTGTGCTTCTTTTTTACTCCAATGAAGAGTGGGGGCATCTGTCCATTAAACTTGCCTAAATACCCCAAGCATTTGAAGACAGAATGAGCCATGTCCATTTACTGATGCTCAACAAAATGATTTTACTGCTGAACCAAATTAGGAAACAATTAACCCCAAAAAATGAGGAAATGATAAGCCTTTATTTAACAAGACATGAGAGCAAAATTGTGTATTGTGTGATTTAGAAATTAATTTTCTTCAATAATCAGACGACTTTGTTCATTTCATTAAAGTATTGCATGTTTAGTTTATTGTTGGTAACCAAAACTCCACATCAATTAACCTTTGCAACCTTTTTTAACCTCCGGTATAAGGGACCTGTTTTTTACTGTGGTGAATGTAGATTTAGATGTTTTTTTAAGATTTGGATTTACTGGTTTACTAGTAAAGCTAAGCACATAGAATTACAGTAGTGTGCAAAAGTTTTCTCATTTTAATTGTATGATATGAGTCATCTAAAACATGGCAATTATATGCTTGAATAGGACATATTTAGTATTTTGCTGAATTATTTGTTGTTGGTTTTTTTCGTAATAAAGAAAGAAAAGAAAAAAAAACATTCATTGTGTTTTTGTTTTCTAGCAGATGCAAAATAAGGTATAAATTGTTCACTTAAATACAGCATGTACAATGGCTGTAAAAGGTATGATGTAAATTTGTGACATTAGGCGCAACTGAACAAATTGTGATTATAGAAATATTTCAGCTTAAGCATGTATATTATTTTAATGATTCTACTAATGCCAAGCAATGATTTCTTTGCAGTTTATTCTGTCAGCACAGACTCCCTCAAACAGAACAAATCTTAATCAAGCTAGCAAAGTCCTAAGAAATAGTATTAGCTATTTACCAAGACCATTCAAATAAAAATTATAATGGTTTTCATTAGAATTATAAATTCAGACACATTTCCATTACAATGAAAATCTGCCTGCTTGGAAGGAAAATAGAGAAATTTTGGAGTAAGTAGAGAACTTTTTGTACAGTAGTATAAATACTCTGTTCTAGAGGACAGTTTAAGTGCACATCCATGTTTTAGAATTAAAAAAAAAAAAACTACAGAAGCTTAATGGGCTTCTAAAAAAAATGAGGAAGAGTAAAGATAAAAAGGCAGAAATAGGCCAACTTAGTTCAGAGAAGATAAGAACGCAGTTCCACAATTTTCAGCAAAGAATCGATGGGAAGTCGCTTTCCTTTGTTGTCATTTGCAGAAAAGACATTGTGTGGAAGCAGACTCAACATGTCCACGTGACCTGCTGTGAGTTTGCATGCCGGTTAGACTTTGATCTGTGGCGGGGTTAAAGTTGTAGTGTTACTGTGAGTGTGGTTCCTCTGGCTACTGCTTCCTGTGTGTTGACTGTTAGATCTCTTTCGGCCTCGACAAAGAAAGAGGAAGTGAGAGAAGCAGAACAAGAGCGTTCAGCTAGGACATGAGTAGCGAGAAGTGTTAAGCCATACTTTTTCATGCTGTGATGACTCTTAACGTCTAAACTGAACTTCGTCAGCACATTGGGTGATTGGGTTTAAAATGCCCCCATGGGTTTTAAGCAGATCGCCTTGCCCCACTTTAAAATCTATGTGAAAACCAAACTCTGACATAAAAAACAACATCTAACCTGGAAAACCATAATCTACAGTAGCTGCAATTGATGCAGAATTAGTCGATATGCTGAACTTGCAGATGTTATTTTTGTCTGCACAGTTTTGTTGTATTTAAATGTGGTTTTAAACTTGAAGCCTCTCATTAAACAGCTACTTTTAGAAAAACCTTTTTGTTGCACATGAATGTTTCAGATCATCCAATTAATTTTAATAGCAGAGAAAGAGAACCTGAATAAAACCAACACCCAGTTTACTTTTTGGTTTAATTTAATTTAGTGCCAATTCACAAAAAATAATATCTCAAAGCATTAAAGCTAATAATTCAATTCAGTCAACCATTCGGTTTTTGCAAACAAACCCCTCGAGATTAAGTAGGAAAGGGAAATTCATTAACACCTTGCCATTCCCTAATTTGATTAGAAAAAAATGAATCTGTCTGACAACATGAAATAGGCTGCAAGATCTCATGATGCAACACATCACGTCCTGATGTAAAGAAATTTTAGAACGGACGAGGAAAAAAAAGCAGTGACATCTATTAGTGTGGAAAATATTTTGGCACATGGTTGCAAAACTACCCAGAAGATACAGCACCACAGACCTCAGCTGCCATAGTTAAGGTCAGTGTTAATGACAATAAGAAAGAGTCTCTCGCAAAACTAGCATCCAGGAGGGTTTTTACAAGTCAAAAACGTTAGCTGACCAAAAAGGAAAAACTGTTTCATACTGGCCTAGTTAATGTCTGCATGAGATGCTGTGGCGCAACTTTTTAATTGTGTCATTCATTCTGAAACAGTCCTCTATTTTGACTAATTTAAAATACTTCTCCAATGAAGAGTGGTCCAAATTCCACCACAGCAGTTTTACCACTAATCACAAACACTTAGAGGCAGTCAGTGTTGTTGAGTTTGGCATGACCAGTTATTACGCTTGTCCTGTACCTTTTTAAAACCATCTGCTAGAAATGTGACTCCTAACATTAGTCTGGTTGATTATGCATTGTTGTTAGTAATCAGGCTAATCCTGATGATCAAAACATATTTTGCATTTTTAAAAAAAGAAATGGATTTTACTTTCATTTGAATGCATGGAAATTAAAATGAGTGCAGCATTCATGTGTGACTGTCTCTCTCTCTTTACAGGCCAAACAGCCTTCTAATGCAGCCTCTTCAGATGGTGAGTTTACTTTCTGGATAACGCTGACATTGCATGAGTATCTTGAGCTACCTCTGCTTAATATCAAAGTAGACAAAAGGATCATTTAGGAACTAAGGTAATGTTCGATTCAAAATGGCCGTCAACAAAAGTCCTTGTTTTAGACAGATATGGGTGAGTACGTTTTGAAAGCAGAGAAACTTTGTCTCTGAGCTCGAAAGAGGAAGCAGTGTCAGTGTGTTGGTGCAGCAATAACCCCTCTCACTGCCTCACCATGCAGATCTAAACACAGAAAAAGACCAGCCTGCTGTTGCTATTATTACCAGACGTACAAGGAAGTTAGTCATAGAGCGAAAATATGGGGAAGCCTATTGTAGAGACAAAGCTGAGGTGTGCCTGCAATTATTATGCATTGATAAATATATGACAACAATGTACTTGACAGCATTTTTATTTTGGTCCAACTTATTGAACTAAAAAAAAACAATACAGGACTGAAAGTGTCAGAATTAAATGTCTATTTTTAAAACAGTAATGTGTTAAAACAGCATGGTGTTGTTTTAAAACACAACACAATGCTTCGTGGTTTCCTGATTCCTATTGCAGCTGCTCTTACTGAAAATTAAACTAACTACCAGTGTTAACAGAGCTAGCTGTTAGCATGCATGTTTTCTGTAGATTTAGTCCTCCCTTGAAAGACTACCTAGTCTAATTAATATGTGAAAGGTAATTTGAGACCTCATCTTTCCCCATTCCTTTTGCTTTTAGATAGAAAAAAATATATAGTCTTTATAATCTGTGCTAACCAATATTGAAAAATATGAATTTAAGATAGAAGACCTCATAATTTTGTCTAACAATTACATTTAGTCAGTGATTCGTTTCTGGAATAATGGTGGAAGAGGCAGAAATTAATACAGAAATATAAAAAAGAAATCGCACAACTGACATGGTTTCATCATTCCATGATTTTATTTATTGGTGTATTTTCTCCAATCTCCTCCCTGCACTTTCCCAACGCTTTTGTGTCTTCAAGCTAATTTTAATGCAAATAGCTTTAAAAAATAAACTCTGACACCTTGTGATCTTTTAATTATTTATCTTTCTATGTAAAAATGTATAGAGAAGTTGAGGCCATAACAAATGATTAATTAATTTTATGTCATTATTTGTATTATTGCAAGTTAAGATAGCCGCAGAAGATTAATTTTGCTCAAATTGATCTTCTCAGGTTAATGCCCAGCACTCCTTCCACTGACCGTCTCTGACAGAAGGGCTACTGGTTAGCATGTCCTTTGATGATTAGTTGTCATTCTTATTTGATCAACATGCCATCTTATTCGTGGTAATGCAACTTGGGGTTTAATTATTTTAGCAACTTCTGGCAAAAGAGTGACAGCTGCAACTAATTTGTTTGATTTGCTTTACTATGTCTGCTCGTTGTTGGACTGATTACATTGCATCATCTCATCGAAGGCTCAATGAGATGATTTCTTTAGCCTTAGATAAAAATCATTGGATTTGGGGAAAGAAGAAGAATGTGGCGAAAGAATCTGAGTTTAGGATGACCACTGAAAGTCCTGCTAGTGCAATCTTTTCACATGTGCTGGAGTTACAAGTTCTCCAAGCAAATGAATGTAAATGTAAATGTCTAAATTTACATTTAGACATCAATGTAAATGTCTGGAAAGTGGACATAACATCCTTGTTGTGTTTTGTTGGCATAGGTGAGAGTGTCGCCATTGCACTGTTCGACTACGAGGCGATTCATGAAGGAGACCTTGGCTTCAAGAAGGGAGATAAACTCAGAATTTTGGAGGAGTAAGTAGCTTTGGGACTTACTCAGTGGTGACTGGTGGTGACTTTTGAAGGGTGGGCTAGTATATATCTAAAAAATTCAGAGCGCTATCACGTTATAACGTGATACATATCTTGTTTAAACGTGATAGTTATCTTGTTATCTTCCATCCATCCATTATCTTCCTCTTATCCGGGGTCGGGTCGCAGGGGTAGCAGCTTCAGAAGGGAGGTCCAGACCTCCCTCTCCCCAGCCACTTGTTCCAGCTCCCCCAGGGGAATCCCAAGGCGTTCCCAGGCCAGCCGGGAGACATAGTCCCTTCAGTGTGTCCTGGGTCTTCCCCGGGGCCTCCTCCCGGTGGGACGTGCCCAGAAGACCTCACCAGGGAGGCATCCTGACCAGATGCCCAAGCCACCTCAACTAGCTCCTCTCGACGTGAAGGAGCAGCGGCGTTATCTTGTTTTAAGATAACTAAAACTAAAAAGTAAACAAGATATGTATCATATTATAACGTGATAGGGCTTGAAATTTTTTTTTTCCTGTGTGATAACAATGCGCTTCTGTACAATCACACTGATAAAATGAAACAAGATACAATATGTTTTTAATTAGGACTACCTTATTTAAAGAGAAGTTCACTCTGACAACTTTTCTGGGGCAATAAGGCTAAATAATCCACCTCGTTTATGCTAATATTGCTCGCACT
This sequence comes from Brachyrhaphis roseni, assembly GCA_903066815.1. Taxonomy (NCBI): domain Eukaryota; kingdom Metazoa; phylum Chordata; class Actinopteri; order Cyprinodontiformes; family Poeciliidae; genus Brachyrhaphis; species Brachyrhaphis roseni. Next base: position 21,831 of record CAEFZY010067136.1, read on the forward strand.
TACTCAGTCTTTGCCAAACGTCTTTGCCACGCCCACACACTGGAGCTCGAGGCAAGTCCATCCTGATTGGATGAGTCCTGTGGCCCTGGGCTGATCAAAATTAGCCCCACTGAGCCGCAAACCGAGGGGGCGTGGCTAGATGCCTGTCAATCATTCTGCGCCATGACAGACAGTAACGCTGAATGGGGCTGTCAGAAGTTAACCCTTCAGAAAGACCCAGAGATTTCCCCTTTTGATTTTAAGTTATTTATTTTAACAACTTTATTGTAAATGTCAGGGAGGGCTTAGCCCTACTAGCCCACTTATACCAGCCGTTCCTGGACTTATTCATAATGCCAAGATCCTAAGAACAATAAAGCTAAACTTGTAACCAGAATCCAGAAATAAATAACTAGATCTGGAATGTTTTGGAATTTAGAGTGGTCAGAAATCACCAAGTCAGGACATGCTGATGGACTCATACCAAAGAATACTGAATGCTGAAATTGGACCAAAAACTTCTTTAGCAAAGCATTAGTTTAAGGATAAGTACTGTGGGTGGGTGATATGGACAATGTTACCCTTCTAGGTGTCGGAAATTACCCAAAAAATAATAGTTTTTTGGGTAATAGTTTTGTTTGTTGTGCCTTTCTTGCTGTCCCTTTCACACTTTAGGTCAGGCGAGTGGTGGAGAGCTATGTCCATCAGCACAGGCCAGGAAGGCTACATTCCCAGCAATTATGTAGCCAAAGATACTCTGAAGACAGAGGAGTAAGTGCGCACGCTTAAGCTTTAAACACAACCATGGATTATTGTGTGGTCTTTGTTTAGATTTAATCACTGAGCCTTTTTCCTGTTGTTCAGTTGGTTCTTTAAGGGTGTTAGTAGAAAGGACGCGGAGAGGCAGCTCCTGGCTCCGGGGAATCGAGTCGGATCCTTCATGATCCGAGACAGTGAGACTACCCAGGGTAAGACGAACTGCTAAAGGAAATGCATAAAGCAGGGGTGTCCAAAGTCTGTCCTCGAGGGCCGGCATCCTGCATGTTTTAGTTCTCTCCCTGGTCTAACACATGTGAATCCAATGATGACTCGTTAGAAGGCCTAAGAAGTACACTGACATGGTGAAAAGGTTGTTACTACCACCAGGGAAAGGCCCTCGAGGACCGACTTTGGACACCCCTGGCATAAAGGGTGTACACACCGACACCCTTTAAAAGATTTGGTAAAAGATTTCAAATGGATTTATTGATCAAAGGGTTCTGTATGTTTAAGTGATTCC
>CAEFZY010067137.1:0-13948 GCA_903066815.1 Brachyrhaphis roseni
ATACGACTTTGTCTTTTCTAGCCGTCACGGTAACTGAAAGCGTGCGGTTGTTGTCAGAGCTTTATGTGCAAAGAGCCTATTGCTGCTGTGTTACTGCCGCGTCACAGGCACTGTTTGGAAAGAAAAGCTAAGGTATATTATTAAAACTTTGAAAACTCTTTCTGTGTACCGTCTGTATGTAGGCACATGCGGCTTATACACATGTGCGGCTTATGTATGTACAAAATTGTTTTTCCTCTGAAATATGCGGGGTGCGGCTTATAATCAGGTGAGCTCTATGGTCCGGAAATTACGGTAAATAACCTGAAAAAAGTAATTAGCTCTATTTAGAATTGACTAATCATCTTAATGTAAAAACTTTAAAGCTCTCTCACTTTATATTTATTCACTCTATTTGCATTGATCCAACCGTGAATTGTGCTTCATGTTTTAATGAAGCTGAGTTTCTCCTGCTCAGCCTGTCATGCATAGATGAACAACACAGCGACTGATCTCACCGTCCATATCTAGTGCTCTAAGAGTTTCTGATGCTGAACACACCGAGACATTTCTTCACTCCAGTTTGTAAGAACAAGAATAAAACTCATCCTGGCCATGAAATGTCATATCTAAGACAGAACTCCTTCAAAATCATAGGGCCTCTCTGCTACTATAATACATACTTATGTATTAACTCTAATAGTTGTCAGGCACAAAACAAACGACCTGTAAGATGTGTTGAGAAGAAGCTACATAAACTCCCAGGGGCCCAGAGAGACAAATATGTCGGTTCCTGCTGAGTTTCTATTGGTAATAACATGACGTTATGATATTTCATCAAAGTGAAGTCTCCTGTGCTACGCACTATTCAGCTGCAGGTCGCATGACTGTAAGGATTCATTATGAGACTTGAAGTGAAGAGGATTATTGTCTTGATGTCCCGTTGTATCTATTGTTGAGTCTTATTTTGAAGCATAACAGGAAGTAGTTTGATTCTCAGGTCATATTATTCTGGATAAACCAGATCATGTCAAACTTAACACATTCTTTAAAGTTTGTCATTTGAGAAACCTTTACCATATTTTTAAAAACTAAAATTTGAGATTTGTGGATTTTCTTGAAAGCATTGTTTTTAATTAAGTTTAAATAATTAAATACTTAAATACTTTATTAAACCCAGAGAGGGTTAAAATGACATTTTTGTTAACCATCTTCTTGTACTTTTCAATTCAAACTTTGAAGCAGTAATGTTCACTATTTGTAATGACAAAGAAACAGAAACATTCCTAAGGTTTTGTTAAATGTGTTGTTAGTGAACTCAGTGTAAAGTCATTCCATCTCTACAGGTTTGATCTCTTAATCAGCAGATTTTCACCCAGTGAGTCATAAATACACATTTCCATTGATGTACACAGTATGTATTTAATAGTTAGTCAGAGTTTTGCTTTATTTACTTTAATTTAAAGTTACCTCAGAAAGAGAAAGCAGTTGGCTATATAATAAACCAGTGTTTCTTTTTGGAATCTGACTGTTCTTGTTTGTAGGTCTTTCCAGACATTTTCTGTGCAGTGACTCAAATTGCCTCTTCCTTCCAGGATTGTTTCTCCCTCCCCAGCCGCATATCTCTTGTAACACACGACTCTCACTATAGTAATAAACAAAACAACTCTGCTATCTCTGTGAGGGAAATATGCGGCATATTAAGAGCAGAATGTGGTGTAATTTGATAAGCGCATCCAGCAGCGTGCCAAGTCGCATTTGGAGACATCGGGGAATGCAGGCAAGCAATGATGTGAGTTTCTGCTTTGTAGTAACAATTGACCGGTTGCCCGGGGCAACCAAACTGCACCACTGTCAGCCATCCTGTTTGGCTTGGTGTTGGTATTATGTTGTTTTGTTGCTGGAGAATGCATCACATGCCTTTTCTTTGCTACAGGATCTGGATGAATGAGGAGAAATGTTCCTGAACTACCTGATGTGCATTTCCATGTAGAGACACTAAAAACTGTGAAACATTTGGTTTGAAAAAACAATAAAAAATGTCACTTTTTGTCAGAAAATAATATTTAATTAGCATGATAGCTGAATATGTTTTTAATCTGTGGTTGGCTAACGGCCCTGAAGTTGGTTTATCATTTCTGGCTTCCTGTTTGTAATCCAAACCTGAATTACTGCTCACAGTATTTTACACTGCTGTAAAGCTTTAAAACGTGTTTGATTCGATTGAACACAAAAAAAGAACTGTCTCAATAACTTAGAGCGGGCTTTGAACGTGATTCACAGTTTCAGTAAAAAAACATTTTTCACTGTTTTCATGGAGTTTAGACTGCATTGAATTATCTGGCGTTCATAATCTAAAACAGTTTAATCAGAACACAACATTGACTTGAAAATTATTAAAATACAGCTGGAAACTGAAACTTTCTTTTGTGGAAACACAAAAAAGTGTTTTTTTGGCATCTTGACGACCATAGAGAAGTGAAGCCATGAAGTAAACAAAAACAAGATGCAAAATCATGAAAATTTCTCCTTGAAACAATAAAAATTCACTCCTACGACAACTTGTTCGTAAATTCATAAACAAGTTATGACTCTGTTTCTTCAAGATTTCTAAAAATCCCATGAGGTATAGCTCTCTTTCTTAAAAGAGAAGATGTTTTGGTTTAATGAGATTTATATCTGGTTACAAGTTTTTAAATCTCATCCTTCATCTCGATACAAGAAGGTTTTCTCATTTAAATGAGATCAAGTTCTGTCAGGGAAACTTCCATAAACATAAACTTCTTAGGATCCAGTTTGAAATCAGAACTTGTACACATGGACACGTTTTCTGTTTATGTGACGGAACTTGTGACGTCGACACACAGACCTTTTGAGAAATTGTCCCATGTTCCACTCAGCCAAAAGTTCCAGGGGTTTCACTAAACTGAACACTGTTCATACCAAATGAAGTGCGTTTGGGCTGCAGTTCATTTGGTATCAGCATTAACAGCAGGCTACTGCAGCCTGCAGTGCAATGCTGCTGCTTGGCTCTGACTGCGGCGCAGTGGCAGCATGCAGCAGCAGAGCTGCATACTGTAAGTGTTTGTGCAGGTGTGTGTTTCCTCCTAGCTGCAGCAGTGGGGGGTCAAACGCTCCAAACGGAGGAAACGAAGACAAATGAACAGAGATGAGCTGAAGACTCCTCCAGTCAGCTCCATATCACCTGACCTCTCGCTGCCAGCAGCCCCTCCCTCCTTCCTCTGCTGTTTTTTTTACCATCTATTTCCCACTTTTTGCTCTCGCTGAGAAAATATTATAAAGCCATGCAGAAAGACTCCCGGCGCAGTAATGAAAAGCGCAAAAGCGTGCTGCTTTTTGTGCTACTTTCACGTCACCGGCAATTAATTCCCCAGCGAAGCTGCTGAACACTCACTATAAATCTGAATATACATAATACACTTTTTTCTCTCCCTCTATACCTTAGATTTAAAGCACTCAGTGAGTGTGGGGGTGTACATATGCTGTGTTAGAGCACAGAGCCCTGAGGCACCTCAAAGAGAGAGACTCCAGCTTAATGGATAGGCGCCACGCTTTGATTTACTGAAAATAACAATCAGATGCTACATGTAGCTTTCAGGCTATTAGCAGACGGGGGATAAAAGTTTTAGCATGCTGTAAGTTACAGACGGACTAATGATGGCTCCAGTTCCCTCTTTAGTTTCTCTTTGGACCGTTGAGCATCTCAGCCAGGAAGGAAGGAAGTCACTTTTTATAATTTTTATGCTCCGCCCCCAATACTTTTTGGGGGCGATGGGCGCCAATAAAAAGAGAGGGCAGGAGAAAGAAATGAAGTGATTTGTGGCCGTATTGATCTGCAGGTTCTGGGTTATCAATCAGCAGATGGGAGGAGGGTAGTAGAGTGATGTAGTCGCTGTCTGGGAGGGGGAGCAGAGACTTGGTTACCCCCCACTACCCCAAAAACAGCCTCGGGTGTTCACAAAGTAGGGCAGTGTTTCATCATCTCTTCATAATGACTAGTGTCTGCTTTCAGTGTTTCTCACAGGAGCTTTTCATCTGGGAACATTAATCTGAGTTTAATATTCAGATTAAGCTTTTTTATTCTGTGGTTCTGAGGGAGACGTCAGTATGGACCTTCCAGATCTTACAGTTCACAGATTTTCCACATGGCACCGCTAATGGTAACGCGAATGCTCCAGTCCCAACTTTTAAAATAACTCTGGTCACTTTTTTTCTTGAAATTTGATTTCCTCCTCCAATAAATCTGACTTTGTTCTATCCAACATGGCAGAGTCCACAGCTATCTCTCTGATGAGGCAGAGCGATGAGGAGCATATGGAGCGGTGGCCTTCCTTTATCCACTGCTACCAGCTCAGCACTCAGCTGCCTCTCTTCCTGCCTCCCAAGCTGCTGCCAGGTTGTCTCTGAGTCTCATCCTGCTGCCATCTGCTACCGACTTGGGCTCCCTCCATTAATTCTGGGGGGAGGAAATAATGCAGCGCCCTCTCCTCACTGCAGCCAGAGCCAACATGGAGGCCCAGTTTCCTCTCTGCCTTCACTTTAAAGGAAACTGCTGGTGGCTGGAGCTTCTCTATGGAAAACTGCAGGAGGAAACAGAGCTTATGAAGAACTGGGGCCAGGAACATGTCCGTCCGTCCATTCTTCCCTCCCTCCTTGACAATAAATCCAAAGTGTCCGTTCATGTTTATGTTTTAAGGCTAAGACGGAACTGAGAACTGAGAAAAGGGATTGTGAAAATCAAAGTCATTTTCTCCTTGCTCCAGAGCCGAAGTCCAATCAGCTGCATGAAGCGTCGACCCAAAAGCTCCATATCTCACTGCCACATGGACATCGCAGCATCTTAATTCAATAAAATAGCTTAGCTTTTTCTTTTCGTATTGCATCTGTTAAATGTGGGATTCCTAAATAGGTTAGAGCTTCAGAATGGTCCACTTCTGTTTATTTAAAATGAAAACATAATTTCCTACTTATTAGCAGTGTGGGTGTTGGGGAAATGTAGAGAATCAGGCTGTAATCAGGCATGTGAGGAGCTTCAGAAACACATCTGCATCATTCTCTCTGTGGATAGATGAGGGAAAAACACGATTCTCTCTCTGTGTCTGAAATTAGCTGTTTAAGAGACGTGAGCGATGTGTCTGTGGATTGGTACCAGATCATAAAGATTTTTGTCACACAAAAACATGGCAGTTAACCTGCCATGTTGGAGGGAAACATGTTCATTAAGCCTCAGGGTTGCAGAAAGACCTGGATATCTGGGAAGTGTAAAACAGTCTGTGTTTATTCCCTTCAGCCAGCCAAACAGATACATGCTGGGTACAGGAGCAACAATAAACTCACTGTTTCAGTCATAAAAATATATGCAAATAACAGTATTTCATTGATGTGGAATGAAGAAACAGTTCCTTTGAACGATCATAGATGTCAACTTTTCAAGGCGTTCAACCTCAACCTGAAAAGTGTTTATTATATAAAAACCAACCAATTGTGTTTAACAGATGTATTTCAGTCAAAGGCCTCCACCTGAACGGTCTGAGACGGCATGATGGAGGAGCACTGCCATGATGAAGGTGGCGTGTTGGAGACAGCAGGAGCTTCTTAAAGAGACAGAGTCCCAATTTTAAAAATCAAAAGACAAATTCTTTAATTTTTTTTTTTATATAAACATAATTTTATATTAGCCATCAGTTAATATAAAATGCTGTGACTTGATTGTGCTATAAATTTGCATTACGGCATCATTATCTATCTACGAACACTAACCTTCTTCCCAGCTCCTTGCACTGGATTTATTTATTGGTATCAGAGGAAATGGGGGATGAACAGAAATGCACATCAAATTGTTGTTTAAAATCTATTTCAAATTATTATTATTGGGTTTTTTTATACTTCCTCTCCACATTTCTGCTTCACTCCACTGATAAAATCTGGAGCAGCTTCAGGGTGTGAAAACTTCTGTGAGATATTTTATTGTTCATCGTGTTGTATACAAAAATCAGTGACTATTTTTAAGATACTGTAACTTGCTGCAGAAAACACCAGGCTGCCCATTGTGGTCTGGTATTGATTTTTAGTTCAACTTTAATTTTCTAATGTTAGATTAAAATATTGTCTTATTGATTAAAACACGCAGAGCAAACTTACTCAGTCTTCCTTAGCAGACATGTGAGCTGTGGCTTCAGCTGCAACGCTGAAAGCTGAACGCATGATGATGATGATAACGTCTGCAAAGTTCTGCTTTTTATTTTTATTGTTTTTGTTCACATAGAAAACAAATAAATCCTGGCTCTGCTGCTCAGTTGGAACTGTTATGAAGTGTTTGATGTGAGGAGGCAAAGCTGTCCGTTTGTCTGTCTGTGTGATTACATGAAGGGAAGGCAGCTCACCCAGTAGAAATCACACACTGTCCTCAGTCTGGTTTCTAGGGAAGATTTCAGGTTTTAGGAAAGCGTGTCCTCTAAATCTTTGAGTTTAATTTAACATTTGAAAAAAGGTGCTAGTTCTCCTGGTCCAGCACAACATTTAGATCCTGAGGTGGACTTAGCAAGATTTTCTCCATGGTTTTAATTTCTATGCATTTATCTTTTCTTCTTGTAGATAAGTGGAGATGTGTTTTGCTCAGAGGTAGCAGAGAAAATTAATGTGAAGTTCTCTGATGTGGAGACAGTTACAGACAGCAGAGCTTTGCTTTGCTGCTGCTCCTTTCAATGTGAGGAGGATTGCAAAGCTGATGAAATATCTGATGATGGGAACGAGAGATAGAGAAAAAGAGTTGGGCACAAAGAAGAGCTGATGCTGGTATGCTGTTTTTGCAGACGCATTCCTCCTCAAAGCCTCTCCTAATTAGCAAGCAGAAATAAATTCACTGCATGTGTAAACGGGATTAAAAATGCAAGAATTTCATAAAACAGTTGTCGTACGTCTCAGGGTGACTTTGAGGTCAAAGCAGAACAAAACCTGACGTCATCTTTCCGTCCTAACCCAATGTCTGAATTTAGCTGAATTCTGCTGGCACTCACGCCGTTTTTGTGTCTTCCCTCCATGCTGACTGTAATCTGTTCTCAGGAAGGCTTTCTGTCTGCCTGCTGCTGAGTCTGGAGGAGATAGGAGGTGACAGAATAGGGCTCTGTCACCAAGTCCCTCCATTATTGATACGTGGCGCAGAAGGAAGCTCAGAGAGTGACCTGGAATAGCAAGAATGTTTCTGGAAGACATTGGCTTTGTCTCTATACCCCATGGGATTCATCAGGAAGACAGAGACGGCACAACTCACTGCATCAGGCCTGGAGTTTCCTCTGAACCTCTAGTGAAGTTTCTGGCTCCAGACTGCAACATGTTGGCTATGATTTGGTGCTCTCCTCCATCTGGAGCATTGTTAGAACAACCTAGGATAATTATTATAATGTTGGATGGAGAATAGTAAGATTGTTTTGGAAATATTTCAAAGGAGTGAGAAGTTCATCTTTCTGTTCATTGACCAAAACGTCCAGAAAGCATCAATACTGGCTTTATCGCTCCCATCTGCTTTTCATCTTTTGCCTATTTATCTCATGCAAGTAACAAATAATGAGTTTCCATTTCATATGCATATATGGATACATATATAAACTCTGCTCTTCCATTTTAGCACCTTGAAAAAAGGTGCTGCTGACTTTACCTCTGATTCAGTTCTATTCCCCAAGTTATTTTTTTCAAACTGTGGTGAAAAAATAACTTAAAAAATGACTAATGGCCAATACTGATATATGATGGTCCATAGATCTGCACATCTGGCATCAACAACCACAATGACTCATCTTTCGCTTTCTGATACTTGATTTAAACCTCAGCAGGTTGTTCTCACATTGCATGTAAGCATTGAGTCGATCTTTCCATCCAGTTGGTTTATTTCTGTTTATGTTAACAATGAAATTAATTGGTTTACCTAATAAAGTGTCTTGGTTGTTCAATGAAACAAAATGGTTCCCATATCCAGATGGTTTCTTTGAATAATAATCTTCCTTTGGTGTCCAAGCAGCCAAGAAGTCATTGTACTAATCAGTCAGTCACCATGGTAACAAACCACTGTGGTTGCAGTAGTCCACTACATTCATCACTTTGATGCAGCTCTATAAATCCTCCAAATTATTTCATTCAGAAACTGAGAATAAAAACAAACGATTCTATTCAATCAATCAAGTTTTATTTGTACAGCATGTTTCAGCTACAAGGCATCTCAAAGTGCTTCACATCATAAGAACACAATTCTTCTTTACTACTGCAAGAAGCCAAAAATCAAAGCAAGCAGACATTTTCAGAAATGGACGATAGATCTTTCATAAACATGCATCATGCTGCACCATTTTCCAGATTTTAAAAAGTGATTGTAAAAATAAAGTGAAGAATATTGGTAGTGTGCGTTTGGATGATAGTGAGGGGTGACAATCTCTTGTCATCATGAGTGTATCTGCGGTGGTCCTGTTGGTTCATTAGACTTGCACAATGTAAGTGAACCGTGTCCCCTCATTACCCAGGATTGGAGCTTCTGTTGAGCCAACTTGTAAGTCGAAACAGTCTCCCTGACTGAAATTTACCGATAAATCCAGCAAGCCTAACCTCCACAGTAAAGCCAAATGGTGGAATTTCTGCTCCTCCACGCCGCACAGCCCCAGGTTGGGCTTAGAAAACATTTCTGAAAGCTCTCTCAACAAGGTCCCAGTCTAATTGCTTTGGCAATTGTTGGCCTCTCATATGGACAAAGCAAGGTGAAAGAAAACAGAGTACTACTGCAGGCTTTGAAATAACTTCTCTGGTCCAAGTAGGTGTGAATAATGCATTTGCTCTATCTATGGTGTGAATGCCAAAAAATAAAACAGAACAAAGAGTGAAAGCAATGCATGCAAACCGTGGAAATAGAGAAACGGTGAGAGATGGAGGCTGCATCCAGCTTTGCTGAGGTGAAACAGCTGATGGAAACGCAGGTTTGAAGCCAGGAAAATATTTGTTGCTCAATAGTTTTAAAGTAAACTCGGCTTTTTAACTACCCTTTCTTCTATAGTAAAAAACTGAACTCTTTTTTTCTGTCTGCTCTGGGAGTTAGCAACAGAAGACACAATTTCTCTCCATTGTGTGTCTTAAGAATATTTTTTCTCATGCCATACATATTACCTTTGTGAGAGGTAAGTGTCTAAGTTAAAAGTGTGGGTGTATTATAATTAAACACCCATAAATTAAACTTATTTAACAAGGGAAAAAAGATGGTTTTGCACTGTTAATTAAATGTAAAAATTTTACTGGATGTGAATTTAAAGACCTATTTGATTTTAAATAATTGATTCATTTAGAGAACTAAAAATGTAATCAGTCCAGAATTTTTGGGCCTTTATTTTGAAATTCCTAGATTTTAAGTAGTGAACCACAGTAATTATCTTGAATTGTGAAAAAGAAACCACTGTGACAAATTTGATCTACAAATATAAAAGCTGAAATCTCAGTTAATCTGATTAAAGTTTGTCTTGAAATGTGGTTGTATTCAAATGTTAGACGCCTGACTGCATTAAAGCTCATTTGATGACAAACATTTTTAATGATGTCTTCACATCTTTAGCCAAACTGTTTGGTTTTACCAGCTTTACTGCAGCTTTGGTCTAAAAGGTGTTTGCCCAGGGCCGCAAGGCTTTGGGAGTGTCCGCCAGCGCTCTGAGAAAAAAAAAAAAAATTCAGCAGTTTTATCAGTTTCATCGCAACCTGTTTCCTGTATGTCCAGTCAATAGGGAGCATGGCAGCTTAGTTTTTTTCTGATAACAAATTGAAGAAAATCCTGGCTGCCGATTTCCTTCTGTCTAATACAACTCTCAAGTAAATTGTTTAAAATGTAGTTCCAACTTAAAGCTTCTCAGCTCCGTCTGAAGCTGAGGACTGAGCAGCCAGTTCTACCAGGATCTTTCAGTTCTGATCCATATCTGAGGGTTAGACAGTTTATTTTTGGCTCAGCTCTTCTCCACCTCAGACCGGAGTCCCTCCCATAGAGTCTGCAGGCATCATGGCCCCAATCTGTACACTGTGTCCCGCTGCGTTCTGCCATCACTCCTGATGGTCATCGTCTGAACCAAACCATCTGCAAACATCATCCTCATCATCTGCCTGAATAATCTCAGCAGCCCGTTTGTTGGCCAAGTAGCAATAAAAGCTGAGCATACTCCTAAAACGAGCAAACAGAAACTTCAGGGACAGATTTTGAATATCGGCGAAGCCAGCCTTTGTGTGCTTTCTGTATTTACACTTAATACCAGTGGGACGTCATTAAAATTATAAAAGTAACCAGAGTCAGGGGAGGCTGGAAATAACTTTGTTGAAACCTCAGAGCGGCAGCGACAGCGATGCTTCAGAGGCAACAAGACAGCAGGACCTGAAGGCTATTTGCTTCATTTTAAACGTGCTGATCTTCCCCAACATGCCATGCAGTCTTATTTTAACCTGCCGGCTTGGCAAACCTCAGCGTTCCAACACCTGGATACTTCTGGAGCCTCTCTTGTTGGTGGAACCATGGAATAAGTAAAGTATTTGCTTCATTGATTTGCAGAGAGAGGGTTTCTCTGACTTACTGTGCCGATCTGAACAAGATGCCAGCAAAAAGTAAAAAGGGATTCGAATTATGAATATTTTTCATGTTCCTTGTGTATTCAGTTCCAGCCCTTCGCTCACCTCTGTGTCTCCATCTCACACACTGCTTTCTCTAGTAAAACCTTGTTTTTTTTCTCCATCTCCTCCCTGCGCTCAGACTGAGGCCTTATCTCTCTTTTATATGCCGTCTTCAGATTGGGAATGTGGAGTGCGCCAAATGATTTTGTCCTGGGAGTTGGCCGTGTCGAGGCCCGGGTTCTTCAGCTAATGCCGGCTGCTTCGAGAAGACAGGAAGAGAACGAGATGCATTAAGATTTGTCTAGAGATGAAGGAGGGACACAACTTTTATGCTCACAAACACAAAGAGATCCTCTCACATCCCCTTCGTAAACTCACCGCCTTAAAGTAAAGAGCTGGTACTGTTTCATTTTTTTGTTCTCCTCTCCACTGTAGCCTTGATGAGAACAGCGAGGGTAAGAAAGCGGGACCTGAGAAAATTTGTTTTCTTCTCTCCCCTGAAAGAGTTGCCGTTCTATTCCTCCTTTTTATTTAGCTTGTTTAAAGAAGCAATTTCTCATTGGGAGCCGGCTGAGGTGTGAGGTCCTTTGTGAGCAGACGTCTTTCTTTATTTCACGCTGGGTGTTTTATGATTGCACCCAGATCAATAATTGACTGCATTTGTCCCCTGAGGACCACTAACCAGAGATCAATAGAAGCCGTGTAGTGCTGATTTCTTTCCCCCGTCTGAGGTTTTAGCAGATATGGCTGCTGGTCGCTGTGGCGATTCTTTCTTTATCTGCTCTCATGCTGACACAGTGCATCACTTCCGTGCTCTTTTCTGTATAATCATAACTATGAGTATAGGAGAAGGTTCCCAATCGATAGCCCTGTATAGAAAACATAGTTCATCTGGTGCTGCATGATCTTAAAATATTCTGGCTTTCAAACTGTCTCTGGGTGTAGTTAAACTTTAGGAAGTGTCTGTTTTGGATCTTTTAAATGTTTCAGTCCTCAGAGACTGAAGTCGTTTTAACCAGAGCCGGTTCTGGTACACTTCATTTCTACCTGTTGCTAGTTGCAGTGTCTAAAGCAGCCTGGAGAAGCAACGTGGGATTTATTCAGTCTCAATTTAAAAATGCTTTATTCTTTCTTACCTCCTCCTTCTTTTTGTCTTCTCTCTTTTCTTTCTGTCTATATCCTGGATATTCTTTCTTTGCTGCTTGTAGTCAGTCACATGAAAAAGTGAACAGAGTTTTGGAAGATGAAAATTCATAAGACAAAAGCTTATGCTCTGTGGAAAAATAAAAGCCACCTGCGAGCATGACGGAAAGTTTCCAGTCTCAGCCTGATCAGAGGAGCTGCTCTGAGCTGATTGCATCACTGGCAATCACCACGGCAACTGGTCCCCTCACCGTGAACATCCTCCACTACAGCTACACTGACAGAGAGGCTAAAGCCCTCTTACATGGAGGAGAAATGAGAAACACAGCGAGGAGAGGCTGTTAAAAGCCGCCTGGCTGGGAAGCACATCTGTTTTACTTAGTGTCCGCTGCAAAGAAAGGGAGCCTTTATTAAGGTGGGAGTAGAAAATGTCCCTAAGGAGTGTTTGAGTGTAATGAATTTAAGCTCATTCAACATTAATGCCATGTCGCTTCGCTGCCACTGAGCTGTATCTCTACTCCATCATCTTCCCTTCCCTGGTTTTCTGACAGCTGCTGGGTGATTTGTTAGCATTAATCTGCATGTAAAGCTTTACTTGAACCGCTTTGCCATTTGTGTATCACTACCCTGCTAATTCAGTCACTATTCTTGTCACCAATATAGAGTTCAGGACTTTTAATTATTCATGCAAACCTTTCCTCGCCTCCCTTCGCTTGTCACTCCCTGAATCAAGCTGAGTTTCTGTGGAATGGGTAAAAAAACAAGCAGGTTTGTACTCTCACTGTTTCCCCCGCTGAAGCGCACTGCTGTCATTTTTCCGAGCCATTGTGCAAGGTCGCATTGGGTATGGATGCACTTCTGCTTGGCATAGTGGAAAACGTCTTACTATTTCACTTTGCAGTAAATACAAGTAAAGCTTTACATGCAGATTAATGCTAACAAAGCAATAAAACTGATTTCAACTTGAGGATATTTTCTTTACAGAATGGAAACAATTTAGGAGCAACTGGAAAATTCAGCTTTTGTAGCTTATTGACATAAACTGTGTGTCCCCTGAAAGCTGTAGTTTCTAACCCGAGGGTGCATTCACACCAGCCCTGTTAGTCCACTTTAATCAAACTCTAGTTGGTTTGTGTTTGTTAGAAGTGAGTGTTCAGATCAAACTTTAATGTGGAACGAAAAGCCAAGTCTGATCTACTAAAACTTGAGTCTGGGTTTGGTTAAAGTGGAATCTGGTGCCATTTGAATCATATGTTAATGAATGCATAAGTGGACTGCTCCAGAAGCAGGAAGTGGACGATAACGCAGGGCATTCTGGGTAAATGCAACTAAAACAAACATGCTATCCTAGCGCTAGCAAGCGGAATGACTCATGGTCTTTTACCATGAGTCATTCACGTGAAGAAGTAGCACTGGTGTTTTCATGTCATTTCTTTTAGTGTTTCTTGGTGCAGCGACCCCTTCAGGCAGGGAAGGATTCAGTGCAGAGTGAAAGAGAAACAGCAGCTAAAAATATAACAAATGTGGCAATTTTGGTTCTCCAATCAAACCAAGTCTATCAGGCTATCAGGTGTGAAAACATCATAAATATCCTAACACAAGCTCCATTATCCGGTGTTCTACAATGTTTTAGAATTACTGTCGTGCTCTATAATTTCATGGCTTCCCATATTTGAAAAGGAGGATTTGAAGAGACTTTAGGATTTTACTCAATCTTTTTTATTTTCACCGAGTGTGAATCAAGAGGTGAAAAACCTACAGAACACATACTAATTTTTTTAACATACATTTTAGACATTTGGTTTAAAGTTAAGAATTTATCTTAATGACCAATTCCATTTTTAACCTTAGACATACATTTCTTTCACAATTTGTTTTATTTTTTTATTTCTGAATTTTTTACATACACATACACATAGACATTCAAGTACTTGCGACAGTAATTTGGAGAATAAGCACCAACTAATACATGACAAGACAAGAACCAAAAATAAAATAAGGCACACAAACAAACTCAGCAATTATTTCCATAAGTACGTGGATTAAAAAGTAGGTAACAAAAAGTAAACAAACAGAGGTAACAGAAAATAAATAAAATATAAATTAGACAGAAAACAACTAAAACGGGGCACCTAAATGACTTAATGTATTCTGTGCTACTAAAATTGTTATAAGACTTGGATAAAGG
>CAEFZY010067139.1:0-93621 GCA_903066815.1 Brachyrhaphis roseni
TTAGATGCAGCTGCTATTTGTGTTACTATTTCCAATTGTAATGCCTTATTTCTGTCATATGTTTTATCGTGTGACGCCACGGAGTTGTCAGAACGCTTGTTTTTAATCTATTAATAAAGTTTGACTGACCTGACTGTTTTGTTGACATTCCCTTTAGCGCAGCTCCTTCTAATGGATGCATAATGTAACCCCAGCCTCTACTGTAGCGTCTATTCTATGCGCCTTATAATGCTGTGCGCCCTATATATGAAAAAAGTTTTAAAATAGGTCATTCGTTGAAGGTGTGCCTTATAATGCGGTGCGCCTTATAGTGCAGAAAATACGGTATTTATGTGAATATTTCAAACATTAATGCTTAAAATCTGCTCAAGGAACAGGTATTTTCGTGCACACGTGCAAAACATTGATTTTTGCCTAATGTATGAGGCCTCAGAGTGCTGCAGCTAATGGCAGTGTCATAATATTGGACACATTAGGATGGGATTAGTAAAAGAAGCCGCTTTTAGGATGTGATCCCTGGGAGGAGGGTGTCGGATAGTCCTTGTATTACTGTCATCCCTATCTCTCTCTCTCTCTCTCACACACACACAAACACGCCGACACGCAGGTTGTCCTACAGCCTTGCTGGCTTTTCTCAATATCATCTGTGGAGGAACATGACACACTGAAGCATCACCTACAGTAGCTCATATTCCTCTTCCAACAAGATTTTTTTTTATTTATTTATTTTAATCTCATCTGTTTGAGGTGCTGGTGTAAAACGTGTCTGGTGGAAAAACAGAAAAGCTGTGCTGGAAGGCTGAACTTGTAGAGATTAGAAGAGGTATCCCCTCAGCTCCCTTTAACAAGGTGTTTCCTCTTTCTCGTCAGACTGCATCATTAATGACTAAAGCTTAAAGTTACTTCATTACAGAATGTCTCTGATGCACACACGCTTTTACAGTGCTTTACAAATGTTTTAATGCTCTCTCACATTTTGTCATGACAATATATTTTTGGAGAGATTTTTTTTATTTTGTAGTGGACCAACAAAATATGACACATGATTGTGAGGTAGAAGGAATCAGACATTTAGATCTTTTACAAATCAAAATCCAAAAGCTCTGTGTGTTTATGTGTTTAATCCCACAACTAAATACTTTGCAATAATGCTCTCCCTAATATTACAAATGTTTTTTTCTTTGTTGTTTTTTTTTATGATTTTGGCAACAAAGAAATAAATTTTAAAAAATCACATCTACCTGTTGTCAGGTCTCTCTTAAACGGATTTTAAAGACATGTTTTACTGAGTTAAATAAAGGATACAAAAATATAAATATATTAAAACGTCACACTATTTGTCATTCAGGTGACAGCTGTGTTACAAGTAGGAGCCAGATGCAGTCAGTATGGCTTGGAACACAAAATGTTATTCTTAAATCATTTGTTTTCCAGCATTTGGGTTTCAACTAGAACAAATACATGTCAACAAAGTGACAGACAAGACACTAACAATGTGTTAGTGAAAGTTGTTCAGACGCTGAAGGAGCCAGAAAGCATTGTAAAGATGCCCAATGGCTGGACGTCTGGCCTCAGTGCCATTGTCCCCGGTTCGAACCCCAGGCCATTTACTGCATGTCCTCTCCTTTTCTATATACACATGTTCCTGTTCTGGTAAGGTCTGAATATATGTTTTTTTTTTTTTTTTTTTATCAAAGTGTTCTAAAACAAAAACAACAAAAATAACATTTTTGTGTCATAAAGTTCTTTCCTGTAGTGTTTGGTTTGTCACATGAAAATCTTGAAAGAGGGAAAGAAATTAAGAGAGAACTTTTTTTACCAGTTTATGCAAAATCTTTTTTATTGTGTTCAAAATGTACACAATATAAAAATAACCATCTCCCACAACTTTGGCCCAACTCTGAAAACCATACAGCTAGTGCGGATGCAGAAAGTCTTACAGCTTCCACTTGTTGCTATGTGAGTATAAAAGTAACACAATCTGTGTCGGTTCATATCTCCATCATCTCCTTTATCGGTATTATTATCCCTGCACAAAACCACCCACCAAACTGCAATAATTACTGCTGCGTGTGTTTGAGTTCAAATATACCCAACTACAGTATATATAACACTTTATATTGGATTCATAATTGCATAATTATATATAATTGCAGGCACTGTGGGCTTGCCTGACAACCTAATGAGGCAGCTGTAAAGTAGCTGGTGGTTCCACTTGTAAGAAAAATAATCAAAGACTACAAGATAAAAGGGCATACACAGATAAACACAGGCAGCCAGTAGAACAGGCCCTGGGCTACAACCAAGCACAAAAAAGGGAAACTAATAAAAGAAAGATAGGACAGAGAGGGTGAGTGAGAGACTTTACAACAATCTTTGTACTCAGTGTTGTCTGAGTTCACTGGTAACTAGAATTGAGCTGGGAAAACTGGCTGGTGACCGGAATCAGAATATTTTCAACTTGATTGGACCTGGACAGTAAGTGGTTGTTTGGAATGTGAACAATCAGTTCTTTATCATCATAAATGAAATTTATTATTAGTAGTATTAGTAGTAGTATTATTATTGTTGTTGTTATAATTATTATTCATTATTCATTTTCGTGTTAATGAATAAAGTTAAGAAGCCATTTTCCAATGGCTTCTTCCATCAGAACCATGCACCAACCCACTAAACTCAAGTTATCTCATTTCAAGTAGTTAAACATTCTTCAAAAGTCACCAGATCTAACTCCAACAAAGCACGTTTTGTAGAACCGTAGATCTCCATGCAATGCTGAAAGATATACAGTAGCTGCCTGATGCTATCATGTCAATATGGACCAACTTCACTGATGAATGTTTTGATCCCTTATTGAATTCCTGCCATTAAGAATTAAAACACTTATGCAGTCAAAAAGGAGGAATAACTTGATATTAGAAAGGAGATCCTTATAAATGGTCTGTAAGAAAATAGTCTACATGTAATTAGCTGCTTTAGCAATTTTATCTCTCTGTTTTAATAAAGTAGTCTCTCCCTGTCTGTCTTATCTTATATTATAGTCTGAATACAGGTCAAAACTTCACCGATCAGCCACGTTAAGTTCTGATCAATGTATTTTTAATAGTGAACATACAGTTATGCCCAAGATTATTCATAGCCCTTGCAGATTTAGGTTATAAGTTATCTTTTAGCATTAGCGTGTTTCTTCTGACTGGAGGAATATTAACATTTTAGAGCAGCCCACACTTTCTCAACATTCATCTGATAGAATATCTGTGAAAGGAGATAGACATTTGGATTATGGGAGAGAAGGTCTTCCAACCTGAAATATTTCAAGTCCATCTAAAACAAATAACCAAAATGTCATTAGAAACACACAAAACGCTGGTCAGCAATTATAAGAAGGCTTTGTCCACTGATTACTGAGAAGGCCATAAATAAAAACAGGAATTATTATTAATTATAATAAAATTTAGTTATAATATTTTCACATTGCTTTATTATCTGTTGAGAGATGCTTGTGTTGGTTCCTATGAAAAACAAACTTTTTGGTTGAATGAAAATTAAATTAATTCTGAATCTGAAACATGTATGAATAATTTTGGGCTCAAGTGTAACTTCCTCTACTAATTAAGATGACCCCACAGAGTTCCCTTCACTCTTAATAAAAGTGTAGACAGGATATACACACAGACATAAAAACAAAAAAACTGAGCCCCTAAATTGCCGGCCTAACGGCCACAGTAATTGATCACTGGTTAATGATGAAGAAAGCAGCGCAATTGATTCATGTGTGACATAGCTCTGACTCCTGGTTAACAGCTCTTCTTTGCCATTAGCCATAATGAGTCAGAACTGACACTGCCAAAGATACAGTGCCTGCATTGCTTTGTTTATAACGGCTGCTGAAAGCAGGACCACCTCTCAGCTGACAAACTGGCAGAGAGTCCTGTCACTGCAGAGTCATTAGCAAAACCTATGGCCACGCCAAAATCTGCAAATCGAATTGCTTTCCTATAAGCCACAATATGTCACGGCAAGTGGGCTGCTATAATAGCAATGATGGCTCACCTGAACATCGTGAATTTACCTACCGTGGAACAGCTGCATTCACTGCTGTTGGATTGTGCAGTGATCTGCCACTGAGTCCTGGCATTAAAGCAAACACATCCTTGCGAAGACAAATACCACTGAAATCATTACAGAAAGGAAAGAAAAAACACAACCACACAGAGCAAAACAAAAAATTCTTAAATGTCTTCAGTTGCTTTCTTTAAAGATTTAAAATGTTTTTGTGGACCTGAATCAACAGTCAGACTGTGCCATGCAGATCACTTGCAAATTTCTTGAGATTTATTTTCTTGAAAAATAGACAGTTGCTATAAAGTTGGTAGGACAGTCTCATTTGAGTTTATTCTTTACAGTTTATTTTTAGACAGACAAATTACCATCACACTTAACAATGCAAAATGTGACCTTGTCAAGTATATGAACATATTGTTTACAAATGACAAAATCTGAAGATTTGACCGGTAGAGCTCCCCCAACTGGACATTCCAAGTGTTAGTCAAAGTCTGTTTCTTTCCAGTTGAACGCTTATTGACATCCTCTGAAAACCACACATTCGTCACATGGTAACTTGATCATAAATAAGTCAGTGCTGTGCTATTAACCTTCTAAACAAAGCTTACAAATGCCTTGGTTTTGCACCAAACTGAATGTAATAGGTGGAATAAGTATCAGAATGGCATGCTGAACCTGTATTATTTCTTGAATTTTTCACCAATGGACTCAGTGATGAATCCGCTTGGATGCAGAAAAGAGAACTTTTTAAGAGAGAGAGGGGGAGATTGGAGGAGGGTTTGAAAGTGAGACAGACAGTGCAGAGTTTGGCCAGGAGAAATGGATATTAGCAGTGTAAATGAAGGGAAACATGTAATGACAGGACCCCTGAGTTACTAACAAGGGTGATGGATGATGTTCAGCTCAGACACGAGGCAGTTCATCACTCACCTCAGACTTAAACAAACATAAACACAGTCTTACAGCTTTTCTGCTCGCACTAAATTACAGCCCTTTTTCTCCCTTATTAACCTTCTATATAGACACTTCTATTGTAGCCACAAGACATTCAGCATTGTAATGTGTGCAGCTCAAACACACAGGCCTCACAACACTTGCACTCAACAAATGCACCATTATACTTCAGTCACTTAAAGAACTATTCTGGGTTTTCAATATTCCAAAGTATATTAATGTATACCAGATAGAGTCCAGAAAGAGAAACATTTATCCTACAGCATTAGATGTTTTTTAAAAAAGAAAGGTATCAATAGTTTAGGCTGCTGATGGTGGAGTAATGATGTTGGGGATACTTTCTCAACACCCTGGGCCCTTTAGTACTAGTTGTGCATTCCTTAATTGGCACACAGCCTACTTGAGTATTGTTGCTTGCTGTTTCCATGAGTTTATGACCACAGTTTTTTCATGTTGCAATGGCTAGTTACAGCAGAATAATGCACCATATTACAAAGTTCAAGTCATCTCAGACTGGTTTGTGGTTGACAATGAGTTCATTGTACTCCCATGACCTCCAGGTTCACCAGATCTCAATACAGTAGCAGATATTTAGGATGTGGTAGATAAAATATCCTGGTAGAATATTTTATCCTGAGCATATTTCTCAGCTGTCCATATACAGCTGAGAAATATGGACCTGCTGAGGGATCCTATTATGTCAACATAATGGTCATAAATCTTAAGTCTATACCACAAAAAAAATAATGGCAGTTTTGAAGGCAAAACAATCTGGTACTAGCATGGCATACTTAATAAAAATGCCTATTAAATGTGTATTAAGAAATAGCAATCCCTCTCCGGCAGAATGTCAAAACTTGAACATTTAAAACTGCAATATGTAACGTTTTGAAAATATATATGTTTTTCCATATTTGTTAAACTATCAGTATGAGACAGATAATTTGTAAAAAAAAAAAAAAAAAAAAATTGAGGACCTCTGCCTTCTCCCAGTGCTAATTACAAAACTACAGTTTGGTCAGCAATAATCTATCAGAGGTAGGAGGAGGGTCTTAGCGGTGTCAGTCATGCTTGTGTATACCTTGCTAATACCCATCCCATTGTTCTCTGCTACACTACAGGCTCTTCCCGATAGCAGAACCTGCCGAAAATCCTAAGGCTAGTTAGCATGGCAACCAATGATGGCAGAAAAAACTGTTTTGCATTAGCGGTAAGTTGTTTCTCCGCCATTAGTAGATTTAGCAGCGAATGCATGAGCCTGACTGACAGCGCTAAGACCTTCCTCCCGGTTCTGATCGATTGTTTCTGACCAGGAGTGGTGTATTTCAGGCTTTAAGTATTACAGAAACTTTTTTAGCAGTGGACTCTCTGTCTAAAACTGACATTTTAGTTTGTTTATGCTCAGTCTCTGATCATGACCCACTCTGTTGTGAATGGTCAGCTGAGTGGTCATAAGAGGCAGCTACTCATTCTTGGCTTGACATGTGCCAAACTAACCAGTGGAGACAGAGTAAGTGGGGAAGGTTAATGTTAAGGTTACCGGAGTCTGGACTACACAAAAGGTTTCCAAGAAAGTATGTTCTATTCAGAAGAGAAGCTGGCTTTGTAAATCTGGAGACTCTTTTCATGCAGAAAAAAACGCTACAGCGTAGGGAAAAAAAAAATAGAATTCAGATTTAAATGTCAATGATTTATATTTCCTTGTACATCTTTAATTCAAGTCAAAAATATGTAATTATTCCCAAAGGAAATTGTATATCTTTATGCAGATAAGTGCATATTTGTCTTGCATTCTTTGCTGTTTTATTGCTTTTACATTGAAGAATCCTAGAGCCTACAAAGAGTGTCTTCAAAAACACTGCATTGTATTAAATTAAAGCTCAATATTTCTCCCCAATGATGCTCTTGCTCTCTCCTCTGGTCTCCTCTCCATCATTGCTGTGCTAGCCAAGGGAAGCGGCATGGGGCTTGGAGGTGCTGGATAAACATTAGATCTGCAAAGTGCTTTTTCCCCCAGTCTGTGTGTACCTGGGTAATAGATGCAGTAATGGAGTTTGTTCAGGCTAAGGTAATCCTAGAGTTGTAAGCGCAGCATCTGATGCTGTTTCTCTCTTCTGATGTCCTGTTCCACAGCAGGCACTGATGCTGTTGCAGCTGTCACTGTTACTGAGCAAAGCAAAAGAGTGCATTTTATTTGCAAAAGTGTATTGCCTGATGTAGGTATTGAGTGCAAAAGCAAGCATGTATGAGCAAGTACATGTGTGTGAGTGCCTTTGTAGTTTAAGTGAGGAAAGGATGTAACGATATATGGCTGTTTGGATGTTATAAGTCACCTTTGGGAGGAGGGATAAGAACAAGGCTGGGGGCTAAGAATGAATTTACGGGGTCCAATCTCCTAGAAACAATTTCTTTATGTGGGTTACACACATTTAGAGTGGCTACTCGTCTCTGATGGGCCTCCACTGACCACAAACAGCTTCTGGTGATGGCCAATGAAATACAGCGCAACCTTTTACGGGACATCCTTTTTATTTCTCTCTCTTTATCCCTTGTGGACTTGCTTGTCTGCTTCTTTTCCATTATGTCAAGGTCTTTCATTTCTGTTTCATTTTCACTCAACTCCATTTCTCTTTTAATTAAGCAGAGGTTAATATATTTTGGTGGCCAAAGAGAAATGTCTCTTTTTATAGGACACAAGGTGCAGTTATCGTAGCCTGGTAAAAACCAGTCCCTTGTTGTATGCTTTGCTTCTTACAGAAGGTCTGTGTTATCGGCTGTTGAGAAATGATTGCTTCCTGGAGGCGTGGACTGTGTTAAGGTTTTACGTTACCCAACCCCTAAAACTTGGCCATGAAGTTTGTAATGTGGCAGTTTGATGCTTTGATGCCTACCAGAAATTGTGTACACTGAAAACAACGTGGGGAGTAAAGCCACAACATCTTTGCCAGCAATCAAATAACTTAAGCATTCTTCCTAATCTGACTTTAAGTGCTCAATATTTGGAAGAGTGACAAACATGTTTGCTTCCTTTGCTGCAATTGCCAAACTACTGCCATGGCAGACTACAATTCTAAAACAGTGCAGAAAATCAACGTCCTTCTCTCTGTCGATTCACCCGGTTGAAATTCAACCATAGAAACTGAGCTCTGGTTGTCCCAGACAGAGCACTGAAAGGAGATGAGAACAGAGTGGAATTGCGTAGGAAAGCAATCGCCAGGATACAGTTATCTACTTCTGTTTGGTCTTTTTCATGCTGTCTTCTCTTTTAATATATTCCACTCTTTTTGTTGTCTTTTTTTGCAGTGAAGCCTTGACATTACTCTTAAGGCCCAAAAGGCTTATTGGAAGAAAAGATGGATAAAGGAAAGAGTGAGGGAAACGCTGCAAAGGGAGTTGTATGTGTGTGCGTGTGTGAGAGAGAGTTAAAGGTACACAGAAAGATATAAAGCAGTGAAATACATATATCAATATCTTTCAAAAGATTAAGTACCACATCATTTTGTTAATATATTTCTTAAAGCTTCATGCAGAATGCACAAGCAGTGTGTAAACAACTTTTTTTCAAATGTCCAGACAATACAAACAGGAGACTTTGGACAAAAGGAGAGGAATTATAAACATATATCCAACTCAAAAAATAAGATATTACATGATGTTGGGTTTACAAGACAACTTTTTAAAAAAGAAAGAAAACCAACAAATATGTAGCGTTTCTTTGTTTGTTTGCTTGTTTGGACAAAGAAAAAAGCATATAAATTGCTAACTGTGTCTTAACGAATCTGTTATCTGAATGGAATAACTAAATCCAGGTTGGACAAAGCCATGCTTTTCAGTTTCTATACTTTTCTGATTCTAAGGTGGTCCTGACACTAAATTATTACTCATAATAAATTACTAATTATTATTTGAAATGTTCTGTTTTATGATGTTAAAACAGAATTAAGGCTACAAAAATCTCAAACCAGACTTTTTTAAAATCTCTGTTCAGTTTAGATTAATCCATCAAAGATTTTACCAATCCCAGTATTAGGACGCGATGAATAAATGATGTCCAGACTCATTAAAAACTGTGAAGCAGCTTTTAATGTTTATCAGTGTTAAGAAGCTTGCAAGCAGATGCTAACTCATTAGCAGTTATTATCATTATCATCACTAGCAGTCATTGTGATTGTACAGTACTTAAAAACACATTTGTGTCTTGTCTGTCACTCTGTCAGTGTTTCTCTTTTTCCCCAGTACTTAAAGTCCTACCAAAAAACAGGTTACCAGTAGTGAAGGATTCTTCAGTGCACTTGCACTTAACACTGCAATTACATCAAAATCTCAAAAATACAGGGTATAAATTTATCTTCATATCCAGATCCCATAGTGGATAACACTCTTTTTGTTAAGTGCAGCCGATAAAGTAACTTTGTGAGACAAACTATGCTTTCACTACAAATTTCCAATTGAATGGCTAGAAAATTGAAAACAACCAGGATTTTTCCGATGCCCAATCTGAGACCGGGAATCAATCAGCAAGCTTCAAGTTGTAAAAGAGCTGCATATTTTTATTACTTCTTATAAATAACGGAGTAATATGTCATGCAGTTTTCTTCTTCTGGAGTGGTATTTACTGCATGTAAATAAAGTGCTATTATTAGAGTCGTAATACTGTTGCCTTTTAACAAGAAAGTCCTGCGGTCTTTCTGAGTTTTTATGTATTTTATATTTGTCTTGGATGGTCATAAGTGGACAGATCTGAGCGGGTCACTTTACACCTGGCACTGAAATGCATCTCCACGTGCATCTCCGGTGACCACATGAGATCGGAGCTACTTCCCCACTCTCTATGCAAATAAACAGATATTCTAGTGTAAGTCAACCACTTCCAGTCCAATCCCACACAGCATTCAGTGATGTCTTCTATTTTACTGTTAAGTTAGAGGTGAAAAGTATTTCAGATTTGTCTAAGTAAACAAAGAATTTTAATAAACACTTTAGTGATTTCAAGGTAAATATGCTCCAAGGCTGGCAAGTAAATAACACACAATCCAGAA
Source organism: Brachyrhaphis roseni (assembly GCA_903066815.1). Classification (NCBI taxonomy): domain Eukaryota; kingdom Metazoa; phylum Chordata; class Actinopteri; order Cyprinodontiformes; family Poeciliidae; genus Brachyrhaphis; species Brachyrhaphis roseni. The sequence goes on from CAEFZY010067139.1 coordinate 10,059, forward strand.
CATAGTCTGTCTGTGAAATAAGATAGCTAACAACAAGGATATGTAATAATAATGGTATTTGTACCAATCTTTCACAGATGGACATTACTCATAAATACATTCTGATTAAGAACACATCAGTTACAGGCAATTGCCATTTTTACCCAGAGGAGGGCGCTCACTTGTGCTTATAATGTGTTTGGTAAGTACCAAAACTGATTGGTGTTTACCAAGAATGCCTGGTAAAATCTGAAAGCAGTTGCATTTTCTGATGAAGAGCAACAGCAAATCAGGGTTAGAAACCAGTGTTAGGCAAGCCTAATGGCAATAAAAGCATGGCTAAGGCAAGTCATTTGTATATTTAATGTAATTTCTTAAACTCTGGCCTCATCAAGTTTGCAACTTGTCATACTTTATCAATACTTGATAAGAGTTCCCCATAAGCTAAATGAACACAAGTGAACTTTTCTGTCCCCATTAGCTGATGATATTCATGTTATTAATACCTATTGTAAACCATTTATTGAATATGATTCAACTCTAAGTGTTCTTCACAAATATGTCCTTAATAACAACACATTTCCAAACCTTTGCAGCTGAAGTAAATTATAAATAATCCACAAATATTACGTGAAAAAATAAAATAATTTTTTTCCCCCTACAATCTTGTTTTTAATCTTGTTTCCCAATACATTTGCTTCCTTTCCAACCTCTACCTTTTCTCATTGCAGCATTTGCCTGCCTGTGATTAATAATCCGAGCACAAAACCAGAAACTGTTTATTGAATAAGCTTGTGACACTAACAGTGTATTGTGATTTATTTTGTTCCGTGTCCACATTAAAAATACATTTGAGCCATTTCTGAAAGCTACCAGTGAGTGGCCACATATTTCTTTCCGATAATGCATTTGAGTATCTCTCCATAAACACCCAGAAATCCAATCCAATCTCTGCGGCTGTTCCGCTCGCCACCTCCCTACTGCTTTTCCTTCCTGTCAGTCAAGTCTGGAGCATGTCCAAAAATTATATACACTTTTGTTCAAATAGCGGCTTCACAACACATATGCCCTGGCTTTTGTGGCCTGAGCTGAAAATAACAAGAAGGATGTTACACAGTGTAAATTCTCATATTCTGTGCCTTACAAAGGCATTCTTGCCACTTGAATGTTTCTGCAACTTGACACATTAAAACCACAAAGTTGATTTTTTTTTCAACAAATTCACAAAAAGTTGCATAATCATAAAATGGCACATCAAAATCCAATGTCTACCATGTATTTGTAATTAGCCCCATTGAATCTGATATCCCTAAATCAATTTGATTGTCTTCAGAACTAACCTAAGTTCTAAACAGATTTCAGATGTGTGTCAATTAGTTTCACAATAAAGTTATTCTGTGAAGATTTGACATGTTTGTCAGAGAACCTTAGTGAACAAGCACCGTCATAAAGACCAAGCTACATACCAGAGACTTCAGAGATAAAGTTGTGGAAATTTTAAAGCTAAATTATATTGTAAAACTCTATCCTAAGCATCAAACAGTCTCACAAACCAATGTTCAATCCATAACTGAAAAAAGTGGCACACCTGCAAACTTACCAAAAAATGATTGTACACCTACTCTTACTAGTTGAGCAAGGTTAGCAGCCTAGTGGCCCATACACAGTCTGCAAAAAATATTTCTTCTCTTTGCCAAGGCTGCAAGAGCAAAAATGACATCATTCATTTCTGGCAGCTGTGGTTTGATAGTTCTGACAGCTTCTTCTTGACAACCCAACAGAGCTTTTTTCTAGTGTGATGCCCAACAGGTACACTGTGACGGGTAAGAAATGTGAAGTGGGCGTGCTTACTACAGGGACTTATGCTAGAGTCACAGGTCCCAATGATGTTTGCGCAGGAAACATAATTGGGAAATGAAATTATTGTTCTCACCACCTCAAGTAACGGAAAAAAAATCTGGTCTTGTACATGTCTCAACTTTAGGTGTCCCAGAGATCTATCATGTAAGAATATCTGTTTCAGTCATGCACTTCACAACCCTGTACTTTACGATGAAGTGGCAGGAAAAAAGTAATTCTAGACGTAAAGGTACCATTTGAAGTTTGCCTTGAGTTTGCACTATCAAACATGTGGAAGAAGATAGTCTAATCAGATGAGACCAAAATTGAACTTAGGCTTCAATTTTGGTCAATTTTGGTCTCAAAAGCAGATGTTAACTTGTAGGAAAATACCTACAAGTTAACATCTGCTGATCATGTTATATTAAATGCTTGTGAACTCTCACCAAAAGAACTATTTGGGTTGCATGTACAAGGTTGGAAGTTGTTTTCTACAGCTGCATCAGAACCAGACTGTCTCTCCTTGTTTTGAATTCCTTATCCTTGGCATAAAACTCAAATGTCGTCTCTGCCTGGCAGAGCTTTTCACCCAGACCTGCTTCATTATTGACTGTCCTACAAGCTCTCTATATTGTGCACAATATATGAATAAACCTGATTGCGTGATTTCACCTGACAGTGCTTGGTAAAATCGTTTTTTCCACAACAGGCTCTAGGCAGAATTCTATGTATTGAAAGAAAAACTAGAACTGCACAACATGCCCACCCAGAATGATGGGGGTGGCATCATCATGCTGTGGGGGCAAGCTGGTCATGGTTGATGGAAAGAAGGATGGAAATAATTACAGGACAGTCCTGTAAAAAGAATAATGAACAATTTGGATCAAAGTGTTAAATGTGTTAAAATGGCCCAGTCAAAGCTAAAACTGTTACATCAAATCTGAATAAAGTTACTGACGTTTAGCTATACAGTGACAAAACGTGAGAATGTTCAAGAGTAGAGATGCTTAAATACATTGAATGGTAACTCAATATCTAGAAGTTAAAGTGTTTCAAGAGCTTCAGATTCAGGTTTGGTTATAAGAGTGCGTCGAAGAAAGACAGCGCAAATAAATGCATGATTACCCAGTCCCATCTTTTCACACAGCTCATATCTATAGAACAAATCAACTAAAGTGATAAAGAACCGAGACCGACCGGCTGCGCCAATAAATACATAACACGTGCCCGCAGACGCCATACAGCTACCTCACCTGCGTGGCAATCAGAGTGGGTGCGCGTGCGATCATTTGTGTGCGCGCGTGCGTCTTAGTGAGAAAGAAAGAGCGAGGGGAGCCTTCCGATAGGCGCAACACCTGAAGCAACCGCAATCATTTGTCTTCTCTGTAAAATCACCACCGTTTAAATGAAGCTGATTCCAGGGCAGTATATGCTTCTCACCCCCCTCCCTCCTTTTTTTTTTTTTTTTTTTCCCCAGCAACTCTTCCATAAAATCCTCTCCATTTATATTCCCTAACACGGTCAGAATAAGATGCAATCCGTTCCATTGGTAGACTTAATAGACTTAAGCTGAAAAGCTGTAATGCAGTTTGCATTCATGCAGAGCAGATGTGCGGCGTTCGTGACTTTTATCACGCTCACTTTCCAGGCAGTAAATAAAAAGCGCATAAAATACATGCCCTTCCCTCCCCCGGTGAAGTGTGGAGGTTACCCAGAAATCCGTACCTGTTGGTGCGGTGTGGTCCTGTTCTGTTAACCCAGCAGGTGAACCTCTTTCCTCATAGCCACTCCACTATCCGAGACGGAGGAGATTCTCGCATGCCCTCTGCGATTACACCGTGAAGCGGCTCCTTTCTGGCACAGAGCAGGAAAGTTACACCATACCATCCACGCGTCGGAACATGCGGAGATAAGGTGAAAAGGCAGGAAGCTCTGACCCTCCTGTCTTGAAACCAAGCCTGCTGCCCTCTGCGACTGATCCGCTGCTGAAAGAAGGATCCCTGAAAGTTCTGTTTCTCCTCTCCTCTTTTACACAAGAAAGTTCCCTAAGCCATGTTAATATGATGGAAACGCCTTAACTGGGCTCTTATTTGGCGTGGCGAATCTTCTTTTTATTCCTCGAGAAGAAAGTGAGGAAACCGCAGCCGGTGGCGGGACAGAGGTGCGATTGTGTCGGGGCGTCACGCAGACTGCTGATGCGCTCCTGCTTGTCCTGCCTGGAAGATGTGGAGCGATTGCTGTGAGCTGTGATAGTGGTGCACCGCCCCCTAGCGGACTGATGTGGAAACATGTGTCCACAGAAGCAAGGCGTATGCAGCAAGCCCTAAACGATACTGTACACTAATGTGACTAGAGCCAGATGGGTTGCGCAAGGACGTGTGGGATACATGATATTATTCATCATCTGTCAGTGTACCCTGGTAGTCAGACAGAAAGAGGCATGGGCTAATGTCGAAACACAATACAAACACACACACACACACACACCAACTAATTTAGGTGCATCAGGAATGCCCCGAGGAGTTTGGATGCTGGATTACAGTGGGGGTTCTTGCAAGAATCACGCCCTGGGCAAGAACCTCCTTTTGCTGCCCAACACACATCAGCACATGCCCACTCCGTATCAACTCAATAAAGAGTCTTCTTACTATGTAAGTTATCAGATATGTCTTAAAGCCAGATACAAAAACCAATTCTCATAAATTCTAAATTCGTTTTTTATTGCTTGTATAAATAAAATAAAAAAAGTTTTCTCTTTTTAGCCACAATGGCACACATTGCTTTTGCTTTCATGTAACCATACAACACTTTTCTAATGAAACTTATAACTTTAAGAGGTAGAGGTCAAATGCTAAGAAAACACATTTTTCAAATAGCGATATAAGACTTTATCATTTCCAAATTAGAATCCTGTCTTCAGAGAATAATTAAATAGGTAATAAGTATGAAAAAAAGCTCCCAGCTAAATACATCTCAAATTTAGCACAGAATAATTGGTTTCTAATGTTATACCAACCAACTTCAATGTCCTATGTTAAAATTTGCATTTTTCTACTGTGCTTAGATGATGTCCATGACAGTTTAATGAAAGTATCTGGTTAATTCTACAAATATCCTGAAAGGTTACAAGAATTATGAGTTAAATGAAAGATTCATTAAGTACCAGGTAACTTGCATAAAAACACTCAATATGTTCTACGGATGCATCTGGCAAACCAATGAAACGTTTATGAGAGTAGCTTTTCATTCATTCATTTCATTTTTAGGTTTCATGATAGCATCTGGTATAGTATTAATAAAAGATGGATGAAAGTATTTGGCAAGTTACCTACACATTCTGTAAAGCAATAATCAACAGCAATGAAAGTAACCTCTATGTTCTAAATGAATATGGGCTGCATCGTGAGGTTTTACCATAGAAAATTCATTTGGGGCTCATTTCTTTTGGCATGTGGCACCCCTGGATGTGCTGCAGTAGACAAATAGCCTTATTTCCCATATCAAAAACTGCCACTGGTTGGACTAAATGAAAATCCTAAAGTCTGTGACCTTAAGATGTATCCGTGATCTGTGTGAAAGAGTCCCTGTCAGCTGTGAGAAGTTCATATTAATCTGATGTCAGTCTAACCGACCAACAGGAGCAGAGTGACAGATTGTCACCATGCAAACAGTACATAGAGAATATATATTCCTTGTTTTCGTGTATGTTTTCCACAGGCTGAAATTACCCTAGCTGCCCAAAAAAAGTTTACTCACAACAAATGACTTTCTCCAGACTCTGGGCACTGCAGTTCATTTGAAGAAGCAAAGCAGAACCGGGCTGAAAAGTGCGACTGCCCGTGTTGCACAGGAGAAACGGACAGACAGGAGCCGACATGAAGTCACACCGTAGAGAGACTCCTGTTTGTAAAGCACAGCACAAAGCACGGCTGAAGTTCCGTATGTGTTTGAGATGTAATCGAGCTGATGATGTATGGTTGCCCACACATGTGACAGAACAATTGATCCGAAGACAGGGCTGTGATTGTGCACATGTGGTCATACATCATTTCACACAGTGAGCTAATCTATTACTCTGACCAAGAGTGTATATCCATGATCTCACATCTCCCTGCTGCCCTATTTCTTGAACTTTCAACACCCTCGTCACTGCTCTCTCTCTTTTCTTCTCTTTTTTTTTTTTTTAGCTCATTTTGCCTTTTGATGATCTTCTCTCTGTGCTTCTTGGTTCTTCTCTTTCTTGCCGAAGTAACACTGTTGTATCTTGGATAACCTGAGTAACCCAACCAGGGGATTAGTCTTCTGTTCTGCTCCCTGGCAGCACAGTTAAAAGTCAGCATGTGGACCGGGAGATAACAAACAAGCGACTCGCATGCATGCAGGATCCCAGAGCTGCTTGGAAGCCCTCAAAAATCATCCTAATTCACTTGGGATTGGTGGCATTTACCCACATGCAACCTTTCCCTCACATGTACTCACACATCCAAAGACGTACACCACAGTTGATGGCCTCCCAGTGACTCAAAAAGGGATTTAAACCTGTGCCAATCGGAGACCTCTGTGCATTTCTGTTACAGAATAGATAGTCAATTATCTCAGAGAGAGGCTTTGCTGATCACATGACATCCTTCGAGCAACATGCGCGCACGGAGTGGCACATGTCAGCACTCACACACACACACAGAGCCATGTGAACATTATGATAGAGAAGCTCAGAATAGTCCAATCAAATTCATTTGTCATACATTTCCTTCAGTCAGCTCACTAAGTCAGCTGAAATAGAGATAAATGCTACAGGACCAGGAGATAATCCGCAGAGACATGCGGATTTTACCACACGGCTCTGTGCTAATACTCATAATCATCAGAGCAATTAATTATAATAGGCAGTGCATTGTTTGGCAGCTGTCAAAACCTCAGAGGGAGAAGTGTTTTTAAAAAAAAATAACATTTTAAATAATGAAAGACTGATTTTCTATTTTTGTTCGTGTCTGAAAGAAAAAAATTGCTCAATGCCCACCAGTTCTTTCATAGTTCTCACAGAGCTGCTTGGTTTAAGGCTTTCCTATTTTGTGAGCAATCACAAGAACAGCAAAGTTTGGCTGTCTTTGTATTTTTTCTTAGTACAACTCTAAGAAAAAGTACAAAGTCACCACTCCTTATGAGACTTTGCTCCATTGACTTGTTCTGTACGGGAATTAAAATCATGATCGTTACTCTAAATTAGGTAAATTCATAGCTATGTAAAAACATAATGACAACATTTTTAAAGCTATGATTGCTAAGAAAGAAAAGGCTTTTGTTAGAAAACATAAATGAAATAAGAGCCAGAGTTTTTTATGCTTTTCTTTTGCCTTTTATTGTTGCTTAGTTGACACAATCAGGAAGGAAAAAGATTTTATTTTTCCTTTTCAGTATTTTTCAGATCAAGATTGTTTGGCATGTTATTCAGCTGATATATCTCATACAATTCAGGCCTAATTATTCTGAACATGCATATACATATCATAAATGGCAAAATAATGCCATTTCATTCTGCTACTGTTCTGCATGCAATGACAATTTAGAAAAAATTAGGCAAATTTCTTAAAGAGCCCACTAACTGGACATTTACTAAAAGTTACCATGTAACTCCAAGTTATACGGTAACTTCACAACAATGAGCTGACATGTCCATATATGGAGAGACATGTCTCCAGAATTGCAAAAACTCCAACATTAGCATGAGAAAGACAGCAACTGGAAGCTATTTCTGTCACTGCTATTGTTACTGGCTGGCTTATTTATTTTCTGAGAAGTTTTTCTATCTAGCCTCCATCTCTCTTTCCGGTGACGCCTGCTGTCTTTCTCAATGTTATTCTCCTTTGCAGTTACAGTTCCTCGCAAAAGTATTTAACTTTCTCACAGTATGCTCATTACAGCCTCAAAACTTTAATGTATTTAATTAGGAGTTATGTAAAAAAAAAATATTTATATGTAGGATAAATGACTTTAAAAAGTTTTTGCAGATAAAATCTGGTAAGTGTGATATGCATATCCACTTACCAGTGCAATCTGTTGTCTTCCAAACCCAAAAACTCCAAGTGTGTTCAATTTATTTTCTACAGGAGATCAAAAAGGAATGTGCAAAAAAAAAAATAAAAGCAAAAAAAGAAACAAAACAAAGAAACTCAGAGCTCAAATTCTGCAGCATTATATGATTATCACAAGAAATTGCAATAGATACTTTCATCATAATTTGAGTTTGGTGTAAAAACAGAGCTGCCCTCAGCAGAAAACACTTTATCTCAGATAACAGCGGGGGGCCTCCAGCTTAACTCTTTCTCTCCCCCTGCTCTGCTTGACTCATTTCACTCAAAGATGTAAAATGTTCAAACGAAGTAATTCCTTCAAAGACATGATGAGCATGAAAGGCCACTCTCCACCCTCATTCTTAATTGATGGTCTTGCATCGCAGCATTGAGAGCTGCTAAGTCTTGCTTGGGACCCTCATTAGCAATAACTGCACTACAGTTAGCTCCATTAAAATTGCATTGCAATTTTCAGACACACCTTTCACTCATCCGCTTTCAGCATCATTCGTTCACGTTTTACATGTCAGAGCGAGGTCCTTTCATAAAACAATCCTCTCTCTTTTTTTTGTTCTTTTCAAATGTTATCTGACAACTGTGGGGAAGCATGATCATCTTCATCTCTCCTCTTCACCTGTCTTTTTTCAGAAAGCATCACGCCACACCTCCTACCTTACTGTGACTGTTCAAACCACAGCTATAAGTGCCTTTCTCCAGGGGGAGCCAGTCCACGTTAGCTTGTGGCCTGCAGGCAATTGTTAAGCCTTCGTCTCCAGAGCCACCTGACAGCGTGATTGACAAGATGAAAGAGACGTGATGGCAGCACCTGGCGATCATCCAGGAGGACCTCTGCAATGATGCTGGAGAAAAGGACACCTGTGATGCTCTGCTTGCAGTTTTCAAACAACAGCTGCATTTTCTTGTTGTCACGTCTGCCTCTTTCAATGGTTTATGTCTACCATGTCAAGGAGCTTTTTGCAGAAAACAGCTGCCGAGATCCACATTTTTAAGATTGCTTACACGGTGCTACATCCACTGCCCTCTGCTTTTTAAAACACTTTGTACACTTGTATGGAAATGTTTGTTTGAGTATATCATGTGCAATATACTCAGGTTCATCAGATGAGCCTTATAGAAACCAGTGGTTGGAAAATTACTTTACAAGTCATACGTAAGTTCTAAGTTTTTCCATTCATATCTCTTGTCAAATTCTAAGTTATTGTACCAAACATGTAATCTGATTGCAAAATAACACGTTTCCAAAAATTATTTGTGCAGCTTCATTGACGTACCTGTTAGGAAGAACAAGCAGAAAGTGGAAGAGAACTTCAAGACATTTGTAAAATCTGCTCTGCTGTTGCTTTCCACACTAAAGATCATTACAGTACACAAACAAAGAAAGATTTTTGTCATTCTGCTGTTCCCATGCATGAAGTTTGCAGCCGAGGGGATTATTTTTTTCAGATGAAAGAACTCTGGATGCTTCCAATTTATTTTGAATGATTCTATCTTCCCAGGCTTGTCTGAACAAGCTGGGGACTGTCTTGTTTTATATCTTTCTGCTTAATCAAAAATGTTGCAAAAAAAACCAAACACTTTTCTTCATTAACTTTGTAAAAGTTTATAATAAGTCCAAAATTCTCAGCAATTTTCAAGTGAATAAAATAGTGACTGACTAGAGAACAGAAAAACAGGGGAGATGTTACATTGCTCAAAGCAATTGCACATGATTTTCACACCAGAAATAAAAAAATGCCATAGACTTGTTAATTTAATTTTGAGCTCTCTGAATCATTCAGAATACTGATCAGTGTTTACACCGCCTCAAGGCCTCTGTTTTTTTTAAAAAAGCAATCCATGTAATTTCAAATATTAAATATTTAAATTAAGTTTATAATAAAATTTTTATATTTTAATTTTGATTAATTTTATTGCCGCTGCCATTTCCTCACATTGTCTTATTTCTGTTTTTATCCCAAAATTTATTAACGAAGCCGTAGCCCAATGTGGCAACAATGAATGTGCTTCCTGCTGAGGCGTAATGTAAAGGAACTGCCTGTACAAGTTCCTGCTGATATAGACCTCACTTTAACAGACGTGCTCTGGACCTGAGAGGAGAAAATAAAAAGAGGTTAAGAGCACTCAGTGGTACTGCTTCTGTTCTTAAAATGGCATTTCATTCTGCCTCTTTGTCAAGTTGTTCACTAAAATACATACATCAGAAGAGCAGGGACGCCTGTTCAGGACCAGATTGTCCTCTTCAGAAATACACCAACATTGGGCACGGCGGTGGTGCAGCTGGGGTAGAGCATGCAACCCATATACGGAGGCCTCAGTCCTCAACGTGGCCGTCACGGGTTTGTAGTTTGTCATAAACTATGCAGCGGACACAGCAAATATCCTCTAAAACTACATATTGCATTCTGTGACATTGTTTTGTACAGTACCAATGAAAAATATGTACCATTTTATTTTGACTTCAGAATTGCACACCAATTTGTTTCAACACATATTGCTGGGCAGTTGAAACAAAGGAGTAGTCTCTTGCTGAAGTTGCGAGACATAACTGAAATGATCTATAAATGTCTTTGGTAAAAACTGGTAATCCTCTTTCCTCTGATAAAATCTAGACTATTTTAGATTCTGGTATAAATTAACTACAAAGACAATCATAGAGATAAGACATTTTGTCAAATGAGCTGCTTTTGGAAGAAGACGAAGATGACACTTGATGGTGATGATATCAACGAGGAGAAGAGTCAGTTGTCCCGCAGGTGGAGAAAGACACGCAAGCCAGCTGGACGGCTCTCACTGTGCAACTTGAGAGGGTGCGAAAGGACTTGTTCCCGAAGCTTTTTTAAATATTCAGTGGTGAAAGCACCCAAACCAAAAAGGTATTTTAAGCAACATCCAATATTTATTTTGTAGATGTTCAAAGGCAAAAGCAAGCATCTTTGTCTATTTTTCTTTTGCTCGTTTTCTATCGTATCTTGTCCACTCACCACCACTATGAACAGCAGGACATCAAGGTCGTGTGTACAATCTGCTGATATATATGCCTTGTAATGCACCAGCCGCTTCAAATCCAAAAGCCTTTTAGGAAAAATAAAACACACACACACACACAAAAATCCTGGATTACTTCGTTCCACACTGCCTGTTTTGGGACAGGAATATATGTCGGACTTCTTCTCTAAATCTTTTTTAATCCTCTCTCATTCTCAGTTTTTTTTTCCTTTTTTCTCTCTTTTCTTCTCTAAATCTCATAAACAGCTTTAGTTCTTATCTGGATGGGATCAGAGAGGAAAAAAAATGGTGGAGGAAAAATGTTTTTCACAGATGCGTTTGTCAAGTTTATGCTGAACTTACATAGAGAAAAGCGAGCACTAGGAACATTGGGAAGTATTATCAATGCCCTATGGATCTATGGATCAAGATGCATAAACTGGATTACACAAACACAAGCAAAGATCCATGCCTTTAGTATACTGAAGCCGCACAGTTAAGTTTCTGACTTGCATGGAATGCGATAAAACTTGCACTTTTTCTTAAACAGAATTCTGTCGATTCTGTCCTTTTTTGTGGTGTTTTCAAAAAGCCTTTCAAACAAAGTCATTCAAATTTAAATTGTCTTCTAACTACGATTCATCCCAGTCAAGCAATGTGTGTCTATTGAGACACACATTGCTATTGTCACTGTGGAAAAAACAGTCACTGAAACGGCTTCAGCCCACTGCTTCAAGACACTACACTGCATTCATTCATCTGTCCTCCTCGCCCTCCCAGTATCACACCCTCCCACCTGCCTCCCGACCGCCTCACTTACTCCCCCCTCCTCCCTCATGACAACACGCCCTAGTGATTAATGGTAAACCTGCACTGACCACTGGCCGCACGTTTGGGAGCATTTTAAATGAGTGGCAGCAGGGGGGAATCGCCACTGATTTTTTTTTCTCCTTTCCCAACAGTCTCTTTTTCTCAACCGACTTAAGCTTACTGAGGAAAAATACACCAGAGGGAGACAAGATAAAAGACACTTTAGAGACAAGAGAAACAGGAAGCCCACATTCTCTGCTACTAATAGCACTGTTTTGAAGAAAAATAAGCTTCAAGCATGAGTAGGAGGTGGAAGATGAGGTCAATGGTTATAAATGTCATAATGTGGAGGAATGTGATTCTTTCTACTGGAAAGTGGCCTAGTTTTTTTTTAATTCCCAAACTTCCTGTGTTCTGAAAGAAGGAAAGCAGAAGGTGGAGTATATTCAAGCTAGTCTTGTTCAAAGTATTATCTTATGTAAAACACTTCATGAAGGCTTACACCATGACAGATAAACACACATGCACATGGGTAGATCTCAATCTGTGGCATGTGAAGGCCCTCTAGTGGTCTAGCAGGTCCTAACTTCTATTTTCAGATATTGCAGTTCCAAAGTTTTCAGCTTCTGACCCCGAAAATGAAAAACTGAACCCAACTCTTGGTTGAGCATACAAGCGTTTTAAATGCTGCAGTTCATCAGACGAATTTTATAACAGTGCAGAGTAAGCCAGTAAGAACAAAAGAACAAAAAAGCAGTTTCCAAATGGTGATTTCATTTATCAAGGCAGGGGGAGAGCTATTCAAACCAGTCACTGAGAAAAAGTAATTACTCCCTGAAACCAATAGGTGCTTGTGCAGCAAAAACAACTGCCGTCATGTGTGTTACTGTCAATATTTGTTTAAATTGTGGAAATTTTGGCCCACTTTACCGTGCAGATTTTTTAATTTTTTTTTATTTTGCCACATCGGAAGGTTTTAAACCATGAACGGCTTGTTTATGGTTATAGCACAGTGTCCCAAGTGTTTTAACTGCACTTTGGCTTGACTATTTCAAAACCTTTGTTCAATTCAGTTTTATTTATATAGAGGCAATTCACTAAATATACTCTCAAGAAACTTAGCAATAAAAATTTTAAAAAATTAAATCAGACATATATTCTAATTGATCCTAGTTAGCAAACAGTAAGGCAAGCTTAGTTAGTTATTCAAATTAGTTTAAAAAGGCTTCTGAATCCAGCAAATTGCATTAAGTCATTGACTTGCAGCATTCCAAACACCTAGATGAGCATGTATCAACAGTAAAACAATGGCATTGTGTCATCTACTTTATAGCAATCCCTCATACTGATAATTCATGTTGCAGTTGGGGAAAGAGAAAAAAACTCCCCTTTTAACAAAGAAACCTCCAGAAAAACCTGTCACAGTACGAAATTTCTTCCTGTTAAAGGAGAGTTTTTCCTTTTCCACTATGCTCGGTATGAGGGCTGTTGAGTAGACGACACAAACCAAGCCGTTGTCTTCTGGCGTTACACGATCTCAACACGCTTGGTAAAGATGAAACTTTTTAAACTACTGTACTTTGAATAATTGCCTGAGCTTAATATGTTGTTTACTATAGACCTTACTGTCCTTTTCTTGTGGGTGTTAACTGTAGTGTTCATGTAACACCACTAAGTGTCAGCATTTCCACACAGTTCAGCTTATCGCTGATGTAAGGGTGAGCTGAGGACTTCAAGTAAAGCAGCTCCTAAGTAAACATCCTGTGGGACATGAAGAGTGACTCAGTGGTCCACATAAGCCTCAAGCCTGTTCTCTGTTTTACTGATCCATATAAGGAAACAGTGGAATGAGATCATAAATGCCAACTTTAGTTTCCACAAAGATTTTATTGATATTTTCCATTTGTCCTGAGGGAGAAAGCAGAGCAAGACCACAGAATTATAAGAAAATGAGCCTTGAGAATCAAAACGTTCAGTCATTGTGCAGTTTCTCATACAGAAAGTCCTTGTGTGTCATTGGTTCATTATTCTTTCAATTAAGTCTTCATTTTAGGAATAAATTACCACAATAAGTTACGAGGGCAGTATGTCTTAACAGATATCAATACAACAAGAATCAGATAGTTACATCAGGATTTGCTGGGAAAATTTCAGTGCTTTTGCTGATAATGTTCAATCACTTTCCACAAATCCTGATTAATCTAATCAGTTTATTTGAGTACAGGCATGCCCTAATAACATAAAGGGCTGGATCACTTTTTATTATCTGCTTTTAAACTGAGAAAAGACAAGAATTCAAATCTTTTAACCACAAGACACTGTGGTCAGAAGACTCTGGCTGGCATTAGTTAGCCTCCAGTAACAATGTAAAAAAAAAAAAAATTGTTACATATATACGTAGTCAGGGAAAAATCTAAGTAGGAGGTGTCCTTTAAATTTCACATTAAAATAACTTTCTAAGACATCCTTCTTTGACCTTGTGACACAGAAAATGTGGCACAGAAAAACTAGTCTATGCATTTGTTAATTCAAGGCTGGTACAGTACAATTCATCATCATCAGGAAATCTCCCCGAACATTTGCATACTTCACACCCTGCTGTGAAGTATGCTCACACATACTTTTCACAGCAGTGTGTATTCTGCAGGAGGTATGTTTTTAGAGAATGAAATATGAGGAAGAGGAGCTTTTGTTGCCTGGGCTTGAGAATCCTGGGGAAAGGCAAAAACAAGCTATGAATTTTTCCCGTGTTTTCTTTACATTGCATCACAATTGCAACAGCGATATTTCATGACCTTTGTTGTGTTTTATCAGCGTGTTTCAAACTATCCACAAAAGCAAGGAAGCCAATGAAAAACATTACAGAAAGTACCCAGACAGGGTGTTTAATCAGAAGGAATTCATCAGAAAATCTCAGCAAGAACCAGAGCAAATTGCTGTAAATATTTGTATCCACAAATTCAATAGAAAATCTCTTAACTTGGGGCGTGCTGTGGTGGCGCAGGGGGTTAGCACACCCCACGCCTGTAGGCCCTAGTCCTCGACGAGGACGTCGCGGGTTCGACTTCCGGTCCCAGCGACCTTTGCCACATGTCTTCCGCCCTCCTTCCTGTCAGCCTACTATCACAAAAAAATGTGAGCCACTAGCGCTGCAAAAACTCTTCATGGAAAAAAGAAAATCTCCTAACTTGCATTTAGGACTAAAAATAGTCCCTAAACATAACATAATAGCAATAGAATTTGTTTAGTGGCAGGAGAAGTAACTCTTCTTCCTTCAGATATGGGATGTAAATTTAGGACATGTGGGTCAGAGTGACCCAATTTTCAGAGAAATTGTTCCGTACTGTGTTGAACTTAGTAGAAAGAATGCCTTAAACTATAGTAATTTAACACAGTTAATGTCTTATCTTTGCATTTACAACCACTCCAGCAAGAAGCAAGCGTATACAACTTCTGGTTAAATTTAATTTCCTCTGCATCACTGATGGGATCACTAAATAGTTTGTAAACATCATTGGGAGCACTATTGAAGTGACTCCTGCTGTTAATGATTGGCCAATAGGACAGCTCTTAAGTCTTCTCCTATAACATTTCATAAGATTAGAGCAAACCAGACAGATCTTCGGCTATTAGTCTGCACACCACCCATCTAGATTGTCCATTCTATTGCTCCTTTCTCTTCTGGTCACTACGTATACTTTCAATCAGATTCAGGTCCAAGAACTAGAAGGGACACATAAAGTTTTTTTCTCCGATTAACTTATCCATGTTGACCTAACCATATGCTTAGATCATCATCCAGCTGAAAGTCCCACTGACTACAGCGTTCACTTTACTGATGAATTTAATCAGATTTTTTATTTAAAATATCAAATAATTAATGTTACCATCCCTTCAAGAAAGGTTCCCAGAGTTTTTGGAAGAGAAAAAGGCTGATAACATCCACCATACTTGACAATAGGCATATACGATAGTTGTTCATTCTTTGATTCAAGTCAAACGAAACCAGTGCTTGTGGTTGAAAAGTCCAATCTTAGCAGAGTCATCTGACCAAAGGACATTGTTGCAGTTAAAATCTAAGTAGAGTTCAGCAAACTCTACAAATTTAGACTTGTGATAGTGAGACATTAAATGTTTTTTTCCAGGTATGTCGTTAGTGTCTCATGGTTGTTATGGAGACCTCATGGTTGTTATGGAGACCTCATGTTAGAGAAGCACTCTTCTCTAACAGCAACAAAAAGATATTTTTATTTCCTCCCTTTCCATATTTCCTTTTGTGTATGGTCCTTGTCCAAACTAGCCAGTTGGTCAAAAAATTAGGCCTCTATGACATGTCATATGTACCTTCAAAAAGTAAAGTTATAACTGTAAAGGCCAACTGAGTAAAAGTACCTTTGTTTATTATAAACTGTTGAGGTTAAGTGCTTTTATTTTGGCAACTTCCTTGTGAGTGTAGCTATGGTGACGGAATGCAGTTCTGCATGAAAAGTTAACCACAATACACAGAAAAGGATAGCAATACAGTACAAAGAATAAAAAGCAGCTCAATTTTAGTTTCAGTCGACAAGAAAAAAAGGTTAGTAACCAAGATTGAAGTACGCTTGAATAACTTGAAATGTTTATGGAAAAATTTGTGGTTGGTTGTATTAATTAAATGAAATGTACTAATGTAATCAGCACGCAAAACAACAGAAGGTGAGAACGATTGTAATTATTATTTGTTCTTGTCTAACTCCATTGGTTGATGATAGAGATATATTTATTAAGTCATCACTTAACCATCAGTTCTGAAGTTCTCAAGATCCTACAATAATAATAAAAACATTTGCTACATTTATTTTAAGGTTGTCAGAGTACCAACAACTGTGGCACAGGTTATTTTGTAAAAGGAGTAGAAAAATCAACTTTTTTGAACTTAAGATTATGCTATAATGTTATTCTCTCATCAATAACATGCATGGAGTGTTGATTTTATTTTGTCATGCATGTTGAGAAATCCTTTACTTTCTTGTGGCAGCCATCTTGAAGGACGGAGCTATCATGATTCGCCTATTTATTAGAAGAGAAGTGCGACGAAAGTCCCAGGAAATAGTAAGTGATTTTCTTTAATGCCATCAAACCTGCGAGGAAAGTCCAGTCAGACACAAGGGTTGAAACAAGTGGAAGAGGTAGGTGACCCTAAGAAACAAAGCTAACTAGCAAATGATGAAGATACAAAGGGGAATAAATCACACAGGTGAGGTTAAATACGCAGGGGATAACGAAGGTACACGAGACCGCTGGAACCAATAAAAGGGGAAACAACATGACAGAAGAGGACCAAAATAATCGAGGTGCATAACCTACCATAATCCTTGCAGAAGCTCCTCGTTGGCATTGCCAGATAACAGAGAACCCCTTCCCCGGGTATCTCCCACTCAACTCCTTCAGGCTAGCCAGAGAACTGTTGCATATCCTCTTGCATATTTTCTCCTCAAACTCTAGTACCACCTCAGACTTTCTAAAATCTGCTTACTCAAATCAGAAGGTCCAGTCTAAAAAGATAATCCATAGAAATAGCATAGTGCCTTGTGGCACTGAGAGGGATCATTTATGTAACTACCAAAGACATATATCATTATAGAAACTGTGAAGGACTGTATAGTTTACTAGTAAGGCATCAGAATATAATGAGAAAGACTGTGATCCTAATCTTAAAAGGCTTAGTTTTAAAATCGATGCTCCAGGGAATTTTGTCCAATGTCTTTTTTCTTTCAGTCTAATAAAACTTCCCGAACTGACTTAGAATAACTAAGTTCTGATATAGGAGTTCCTGTGGTAAACCACTGTGGTCTAATAATGTTCCTACTGTTAGTGGAAATGTTTCTCTTACCCTGAAGCCAATGTTGCTGTATTACAACAGTGTGCCGCAGTGTACTGAGAAGGGGACTGAACTTACGACCTCACTGGGAGAATGGCATGTTAAAAGCTCAAATCCCTGTTGCGTGGGTTTCCTGTTGCTCTGTGGGAGAATAGTACTTGGGTCAAAGTCAATTTCCTTACACAAGAAACATAAAGCAATAACAACAACAATGATAATATTAATAACAAGGTGACGAAAGTGGATATGAAAATGAGGTTTCCTGTTAAATAAGGATTATTAGTTAAAATATACAACCTTGTAAATAAATTATGTCATTGTACTTTAACCGTAAAGAGGAGGGGACTTTGAACTGTTAAATGAGAGCAAGCGCGTGAATATGAAATGATCAAGATTTTGTGTTCTATTTGTGTGCAGCTGGGAATTTTGAGTGCTCTACTTCAAGAACGTAGTATTTCGCTTGACCTGACGAGAAACAACTCTGCTTGACTGTGTTAAAATAATTCAAATAAACAACACATGATTAAATTTTATCGTTTCATTACATAATCAGAGAGTGATATTTATGTATTTGCTGTTTGTTTACTTGTTCCTCGACGAGAGTGGTGATTCTACGAGTGCATTTCGAACGCAGCACAATGGGAGGATCCAAAAGCAGTATCAGTTTGACTGCTGCTGCTGCTCGGCCAGTCGCACTGATTAGCTTCTGGGATATTAGGACAGCAGTCAAACAGAAAACACGGAGGAATTTGGTTAGCTGCAGGCACAATCTTTTGGGAGAGGTAAGGTTTAAATTTTCATTGTTGCTGCGTTATCTAGCCGGGACATCGCGAGAAGTGTATGTAGTCCTTGACATCAGTTTGTTGTATCGGGGAAAGTGTTTGGTTTATGCGGCGCCGCTCCAGTGGACACGTTAATGAGTCGAAATACCAGCAGCAGCAGCAGCTCGGCGAGTTGAAACCTGTTACTTGGTGAGAAGTTTTTTTTTTTTTTTTTTTCACACGGTTTCCGAGGTTTGCTCGGCAGGCTTAAAAAAAATAAGAGGTAAAGGAGAGACACCGTAAGCCGGGGACACACCTGTTTGTCCACGCAAAGGACGCGGCGTTTTGTCGGTATTCCTAGCTTCTTACTTAGCTTTACACAGTTTCTACATGTCTTACCTCATTGCGTACTTTAATTAACTGGAGGGAGTTCCGCTGTTAACGAAAATGGACCCTGTTGTACTCCTTGAGGGGAAAAAAACACAACTTTATTTTCGGTTTCTTATTGAAAACATGTTTGACAAGTCGACAGGGACTGGGAACTGTGTTTTTCTTTAACATAATAATTCCTGGAGAGCAGAATAATCGAAACCACCTTCAAAATGATCAACTTTCGTTCTTATTCAGTAATGCGGTCAAAGTCTGTCCTGTTCGTCTGTTGTAAATGATAAAACATTAGTTTTGTCCCGAGGAAATTCCTTTCTCCGAGCCACCACACCCTTGTTATGCTGCTCAGCTCCAGTAGCGCAGACCCTCATCTCTCACAGCAGCTTGTTCCCTTGTCTTGGCATGTTCTCCATAACAAAACTGCACTCCTGGTGTTTGTCGTGAACCAAAGTCAAACCTGCAGAACTGCTGATGTGCTTCGGCTGGGTTACTCCCATGTTTGTTCCCAGGCTGGTCCACATGAATGCGCTGGATGTTATCCTACCTAGTGCCATTGGCTTGCTTGTGATTAGATGTTTGTATGATATGTCCGTGAAAGTATGTGTTTGCATTTTAACCAGCAGAACTTGGACAGGGGGACTTATCCAGTGGTATGCTTGACTGTGTTAAGCGTATCACTGGAGAACAAAATCAGAGCTCCTCCAGTGAAGGATGTGTCATTTCCAATTTAGAGAACATAAATTCTTCCTACTACAGTGTAAATTGTAGTGGGAATTGGTAGGAGCTGTTACATGATTTCTAAGGATTTAACGACTTTTTTTAATACCACAATTTAGTGGTATTTGCACCACAATTTAGCATGCAATGGGGTTTTAATTTAATTCAAGATGACTAAAATTGATGACTACGGTGATTGTGTTATATTGACTCAATTTCTTTGAGGTCAGACTTGCTGATTTAGATTTTGACTTTCTAAATGTTTTGCGAGAAGAGGGTGTGTGGGGGGGGAGGAGATTTGGGTTTCTGTAATGTCTTTGATAAAGATACTTTTGGAGGTAATGTGTGAAAAAATTTACAGAATTACAATACCATCTCTATTTATACTTTAAAATGTATGTTGCTTAATTTTTTTTTGCAATGTATGCAATTTCTGAAATGTTTCAGTTTATTTGTATATTTTTTGGGGAGTGTAAAAATCAGCGCCTCTCTGACAACAGCCATTTTTTCCCCCCTCCACTGTATGCACTAATGTAGACATGCAAGTGCAAATAAAGAGAAATCTTAAATCGCCACTTTGGTTGAAATTTTAATTAATCATTTTTAGTGATATTAAACAGTCTATGAGTGGATGAAAGGCCAAATCGCATTAAAATCTGTCCAGTTTCCCAGATAACCAGCTACGTTTGGACTAGGCCTCAGTTATTCACTCACACATTGACTCACAGCTGCCCTGGGTCAGACTGATGGAGGTTAGTGGTCCAGATTATTAAATTAAAAGCAAAAACATAGCTATTAAAAGAATAAACACTTTTTTCCTTGTCTTTACAATTTTTTTATGTTAGGAAATTTGTATCTTCTTTTCCCCTTTTGGAAGGCTTTGCATTTGTCAAAACTGCAATCCAACATTGTCATAAATGGTTAAAATTGAGTTTAGCTATGTCTAATCAGTGGTTAAAATTCATTACAAGCTCTTGTTGTGAACTCTAAATGCTTTCTGCATTATTGAGGTCAGGCATATGACCTCCTTTTTATAAAGAACTATTGTGGATCAGTGATATGTGATATTTTTACCTAAACTTTGACTTTGGCATATCATTTCTCTGAAATCATATGTACCTTGGCTATCAGTGCCTTTTTTTATTATGATGAGCTTAGGAAATATACTACAAGCTCTCAGTTCTTGGCAACATGCAGACTTTTACCAAGTCATGCACTGACAGAAGAGTGATTGTTCACTCTAATTTTTTCCCCAATCTGTATTTCTCAGTCGTAGTCTGTGGAGGGCTGCAAGTCTGCACATTGTTAACTTATCGATGTTTATCAGACAAGGTGTTCAAAAACAATTCACCACCATATCCTGTCCCAGATTTGCGTAGGCAGCTTCCCATCAGACCAAATTTCCTGGGAGGCCTGTGTTCTTTTAAGGAGCTGATGCAGCTGAAGCGTGTTTTACGGTAAGAAAAAAATATGAAGTGCCTGAAAAATATCAGCTCTACTTTTTAAGAAACGCAATTCTTTAAGGGCAGCTCTAAATAGACTGGAATTAGGACGCTATGAATAAGCTGAGGCTGCCCAGGGATGTCAGCTTTCATTTGTGCTGCATGTAGTTTTATTTGTTTGCATGATGAGGGATGGAACTAGCTAAGAATTCATAATATTTGCCCCCAGATGGTGACATCATGGAGCAAACAGACTAGAGAACAGGGTGCCGTACTGTCAGGTGTTTTAACTTCTCCTAGTCTGTATAGTCATACATTTTTAATTAATGGCAAACGGTGCATAATTTCTCATCTGTTTTATGTCATAAGATGTTTCCTTCTTCCACATGCAAATTTAACCCCTCGTTTAGACATATTTGAGAAATATTAGAGGCATGCATATTGCATTTTTGTTGCCCTTAATCTGCTGGTGCTGCGGTGCTCAATGCATTACTTTTGACTCTCTCTCATCATGTGCTTTATTCCCCTAGAATCTGGGACTTTTTCAGTTTGTTTGAACTGAAACCAGATCTCTGAGTGGCAGCTGAAGAGATAATTCTGTGTGATGAGTTTGTTTTTTTTTTTTCTGTATACTTTGAGCTGAGCTGTACTCTGTGATGAGTTGGACAGCGGGCGTCTCAGTGGCTCTGTCCTATTTTGAGCTCCAACTTTGTTCTTTGACTTCAACCTCCATAGCCTCGATCTTGAATGGTTTAGATGGTCTAGAATTAGACTCAACCTTCAAAATGTGTGTTTGACTTCTCTCGTGTTAGTTATAGTAGAAGTTCTTTTTGTAGTTGTTGTTAATGAGGTGGAAAAAATATTATTTTATGAATTGGCAAACCTTTAGAGCAGTGTTCTTTAGAGTTTATCTGAACAATAAGCAGCTCTATGGTGCTCATTTATCCTTTGCATGCCAAGCAGGTTTGCTCCTTAAATTACTCTACAGTGAGCCTGGATTGCCCTAAATGAGCAGTTTCAGAGGAAAGTTACACAAAGCCTTTGTGTTGTTATTTTTGTTTGTGTAAAATGTCTAATAAAAATTAGGAAACTTGTATTTTAAGTGTACTGTCACTTTGGAAAATAATTAAGTGCAGTAAACACCCAATATAGCAGTGGTTGAGGATCACAGCCAAATGTAAATAACTAAAACACACAAAAACCTGAGATCCCTTTTAAAAAATGCTCATAACTACAGATACACTGATAGCAGTTTTGAGGCCAATGTTGAAAATATTGAGCAATACCCATGAAACTATATAAGCTTGTTTTATCTGCACATGCAGCAGGTCAGAGCATTGCTGTCCAAACTGACAAGTTAGATAAACTTAAAGCCAGTTGGCAGCAAAAACTTTTTCCTACTCTTTATTTTTTTTATTTTTTGCACCTTTTCAAACTTACTACTCAAGGAATTTCTGAAATTATTGAAGTGTTTTGAACAAACATTATTTTATAAGTAACCTGTATGTTAACTAACTTAAAATTTAGTGTTATTTATTTTTTTATTCATCTTTTGTGTAGTATAACTTGTCAAGAGAATCACCTTTTACAGCTTGAGGACAATTTTGACCTAGAGGAATTTCAGGAGTTCTGTTGACCATGAAATATTAAACGCAATTGACTGACTTCATGTTGCTAATGACATTTTTAGAGAAACTGCCTGAGATGTATTTGTCTTTTCATTTTATCAGATGCGTTTTGTGCAGTGTCTTTATTTACAGCCTCCTAATATTATCAGATCAGATTGTTGACTCTTTGAAATAGTTAAGATTTGTGTTTAGGACCATTTGCATCTAGCCTGTACAGACTTTGCTTCTTGCTCTTAACCAGAACACACTTGTTTGCTCAGCCGTTTTTGTAACAATAGTCTGATAAGGCAGGTTTTCCCTATTCCATCAATTGAAAGCTCATCCAAAAAGCTCTAATGTATCCCAAGAAAGTTTCTATTCAATTTAAAAAATTTTTTTTTTTTTTTGCTGTGAGCTAAAACAGTTGAAAAATGTGGTTAAAGAAAGGTGGAATGTCAAGATTACAACTTTATGGTCAGAGATTGGCAAGCACTCTGAGAAAAGAAATATAGGTTATATAAATGAATTTTTGCAGGGTTGGTTTTCACTGGGTTTGAGTTCCTAGCTGGAAGGTTGATTTGGAGTTCTTTAGGAGGAAGTATTTATACAACGCTCTGTAGTCACCCAGAGCTAGTTCTCTGCTATTTTTGACCCTTGTTACCTCCAGTGAGCAAGCCTGGCTAATGTGTAACCACCTGTGGCAGTTCACAACCTGTCATTGTGGAGAAACGAGGAATCTATGCCACATGTACTGGGAAAGATGACTTTGCCCCCTGCTCCCTTTCCAATTCAGGGAGAGTCAGGCAAGGCGTGAGAACGTGTTTTTCTAATAAGCATCTAGCTTTTGTATTTGGGAAGCAATTATATGGATGCTGTTAATAATTATGGTTCATTATTCAGAATGTTAATTTTGATTTCTTGAGTTGGGCCCTGGTTCAAATAACTTAGAAGTGGCTTTCACCTCCATGGCTGGTGATCTACACTTAAAATATTTATGTACGTTAACATTTTTCCATATAAACTGAAACTTTGATTTTTGAATAGTATTCCTTTTTCCTTGGGCTCTACAAGCTGATTTGAGTTCATTGTAGTTTTCAGTGTTTAACATTTTTGTAAATGTTGTCAACTAAGTTTTGATCTATTGTCATTTTCTAGATATAATGTTCCCACCACTTTGGCTTAGCTTTAACATTTCAGCCACCGAAAAATGAATTCTCCTGGTGTCGGCATTAAGGCCGTACTGCTCAGTGGGCCGGGCATGAGAGACTGAAGGATTGTTTTTGGCATTAGTGTTTTTATTCATGCTTGAAGATGAATGAAACGCAAGCCTCCAGTCACTGGGTGGCAGCAGTTCTCAAACTAACAAACAGGCTGCCTGTTCAACCCAGTGGAAGAAGTAACCTACAGAGTCACACCAGTTTACAAACATGACAGAGGGAGAAGTTTTTGAGAGACAAGTGATGGTAGGCAACAGAAGAAGACCAGGAAATGCTATTAAGTCTATATAACCCCTGGCTTTACTGTGAATGCAAAATGTTATGCACTTCTGATCTCTTCTGGTGAGCTGAAATGCAATTTGAAGATAAATTTTGCGTAAAAAAATCTTACTTGTCGATTTTAGGAAAGAATAATCAACCAACGTTTACAGTTTAAAATACA
The DNA here is from genome assembly GCA_903066815.1 of Brachyrhaphis roseni. Lineage (NCBI taxonomy): Eukaryota > Metazoa > Chordata > Actinopteri > Cyprinodontiformes > Poeciliidae > Brachyrhaphis > Brachyrhaphis roseni. The sequence continues at coordinate 34,197 of CAEFZY010067139.1, forward strand.
CATCGCAGTGACTCAGTTGCACTTTTTTGTTATGCATTTTTATGTTTGACTCTTGGCAGTGCACAAGTGATGTGTCGCATGCTTCATAATTTTAAGGAAGTTTGAATACACCTAGTGACGGACACTAACACACTGTGGAAAATAGTACTTTGGATTTTGCTCTTCCTTGTCCAGTGGAAATGCTTCAGATTTGCATTTATCCAAAGTAAACACACTACCACTAATGTGTGTTTTGTCATGCTACTGTAACAGCGAGGAGCCTGGTGTGACAGCTGTTGACATCAGTGAACTACATTTTGCGCATTACTCAATGTGCGGGAGCAGCCTCATTTTCTTTATGAAGCTTCTGGTGTCGACTGCCTGTCCACTGGGTTTGTTTCTGAATGTGGAGCTTCCCTCTGGCAATGTCAGTATGATGTATGGAGCAGTAGCAGCCTGCTATCACAGAGAACAGGTGGCTCTCTCCAGAGTATCTGACTGTACACTGGCCTGATTTAATGTGTAGAAATAAAATGCTAACCAAGGTTGTTGTATTGAAAAGGAGAACTGCAGGTTTAGAACTTGGGAACATTTGTTTGATACTGTCATAAGGTTCTTCCACAGGGTGCCTGAACAGCTTGGTTGATGAACAAGCATTAAAATCAAACTTTAAAGAAAAATAACGTGGTGCACTTATTAGAGTTTTGTAGCTGATTGTCAATTTTTAAAAAGCTTGACTTGCTGATTTTGATTTTGGCCGATACAAATGGTTTTGTCTGAAATGTTACTAAATATAGCAAGAAACTTACAAATGGCAGACATGACCTGGTGGGTGGATCTATCTGCAAGCCCTGTCTCACGGCAGAGCAACAGAGGACAGTGGCTGATTTTTAAACCTTTCCAGAGGCAGATGAAATCAGCCTCATTACGTGTAGACCAATCATCAATCTCCCACAATTAAGGAAATTGGGACCAATTTATTGGTGCAGCTCTAATAAAAAAACAAACAACAACTTAAAGTTAAGATATTAACTTAAGCATTATTTGTCATTTTAGCACTTGCCTTGCTCTTAGGAAATAGAGGCAGTTTTTGTCTAACCTGGCATTCAAGACGAGACTTGGCAACTTTTCTTCATCTGAACTAGCATCTCACTTAACTGCACTCTTACAAACAAACAAAATGGCTTCTTGAGGAGCTAAGACAGAGCAGACTTTAAAAAAAAAAAAAAAACAATGATAGGAGTAGTGTGGCTTTATTCATAGTAATGTGTTTAATCCTCAATGTTTGCATTGAGGACTAATAGTGTGTATACAGGGCTTTGTGTTACATGTCTCCCCTTTAGAACCATTTTTGGATTTTGACATAATGATTTTTTTTTTTGTTCTTTTTTGTTTTGTTTTTCTCTCCAACTTCTTTGTAGGTTTATCTATAATAGTTGCTCTAAATTAGCTGTGAAAATTAAATAATTAGTAGCTATTGGTTATATTCCTCTTGAAGGGTATTTATTTTAACTAAGCAGCCCAATGCCAAAAAAGGGTACCTCTCATGCTCTTACAAGCATATGAAAGTTACTTAAAATCTTTGTGGTGATGAGAACCAGCAGTAATGCTTTGAATGTTCTGGTTCTCTTATTTATCAGTTATAATTTTATAAACAACTGCATGTGTGAATCAGAGTTGGAGATTTGTAGCAGATAATGCATCCGTTAAACAGCCAGAGCATTGCCTCATTTTGCCGTTTCTCCATTATTAGCATGTGGGACATGAGAATTGATCCATGTTGACATCACAATTTCTCTGGCAAGCAACACTGATGTTGCATTCACACATCTCTCATAGACAGAAGAGAAATGCGTAGGGAAACAAATGTGATCGATAATGTTGTGACAGAGAAAATCAGAGGGGGTTGTTAATCCCTCATGTACTGGTATGTAAAGATGAAGCAGCATGTAGCGCTTCCAGGCCCATAGACTGCACACTACCCAGGAACAGGAAGAGGTGCAGCTCTTAAACAGACAAGGGTCTTCCTCCCCCCCTGTTTTTCCTGTCTCTTCGAACCATTTATGGTTATATTGCTTCTTGTTCATCGTTTGTTTGAAACAAGTATCTCTGTATGGTTTACAATCCGTCAAACCTGAACCTAAAGATAAATCTTTGTTGCTTCTAGATGGCTGCAATCAGAAAGAAGCTGGTGATAGTTGGAGACGGTGCATGTGGGAAGACCTGCCTCCTCATCGTCTTCAGCAAGGATCAGTTCCCAGAGGTCTACGTCCCCACTGTATTTGAGAACTACATTGCTGACATTGAAGTTGATGGCAAACAGGTATTTTGTGTATTAAATCTTGGACATTTACTGAGTGTCTTAGTTTAAATTTATGTTCAGCTTAATTGTATTTTTTATATGCCTCTTCAAGGTTTCAATGGCGGCTCTTGATGGCTTGAAACAGAAAAATAATTTGATCGGTCTTATGGAAATTTAGGCTCGAGATTTTCAAATGATCCTGTTGCCCTGCAAAAAATAGTCACTACCAGACAAGCTACAAACACAAGCAATGACATATGGAGTGAAAATAATATCTCAAAATATCTGTGCGTGTGTAAAAATATCTGCGTGTGTGTAATACTGGATTTGTAAACCTTAAAAATAAAATAAACCTTCTTCTATGCCTCCAAATGTTGGAAAAAGTACGCACAAGTCACCTGGTTCACACACACAAAACTGCATTTACGCACAGATCCGGTTACGAGTGCACAAGTATTTTTGAGACTCGTTTCACGCTTCAGGAGCTCCCAGATTTGTGTGTAGATGGTGCATTTACATTCTAGTAGAAAGCTGGGTCATCTGAGTTTTGCTCTGAGTCTGGTGTTTTTATCCTCTAAACGTTTTTCACTGTACTTGTGCCGAAGTGGCAAATACGTTAGCTCAGTGGAAAATGGTATATCTCAGCACTTCCTTATAATATCCCAAAATTATTTATAGACATATTGTGCATTTTTGAGCGGTACAGGAGACCAAGTGGTCTGAAAAACGACCACTGGGTGATGGAATGGTTCGCTGGCCGAAATCAAGAAGCAAGACGGAGTGTCCCGGTGGTCTGCCCTCTGAAGTAAGTAGAAGCTGAACCTGCAGGCTTTGATCTCCGGTTATAATGAGACATGGAGTAATTTAAAAAACATTTTATATTTATCTCTACACAGGTCGAAACGGCTGACTGATTGATCGGGTCTGGTGTTATTTTACTTACTGGAGGATTAGGTCCTTTCAGATCTCATCTACCCTCTGATCCGATGGAGCTGCTGCAGGAACACACTGATCTTCTAACGGGGATCCTCAGATCTAGGCATTGATGTCTGGTGTCCTGCAACATTTAGATACGTCCTGGTCCAACACACCTGAATTAAATGGCTGCTTAGGACAGTCAAGTTCTTCAGAGTCGTGCTAATGACCTGTGACCTCATGATTTGACTCAGGTGCGTTAAAGAAGAGACATCTAAAGGTTGGAGGACACGGAGCCTCCTGAACTGGAGTTAAAGCCCTGCTGTACAATTTTAACTCAATTGTAATCGCATTGACTTGCATACAGTGGAAACTTTACCTGTGTTGAGGTAGATGAGGAGTATTCATAGCGTCTTTACTTTAAAATCTTTTTGGTTTCCATTTGTTGAAAGTAAATTACAAACATTTACCCATAGTTTGACCACTGCTTTATGAAGCTTGAGGTTTTGGTGTTGAACCTCCCAGAATCTCACCTGCTACAGAAAAAAGTACAAATATACAGTTAGTGTTAGAAAAAAATATGTTGATTTTCCTGAACAGCTGATGCACCGACAAACCTGACTTTGACAGAACATGGCTGAACCTGAAAATTACTTGAATCATCCCAATGTATGTAGAATTTTTTTTTTTTTATGTTGATCAAATGTTTATGCATTAAATGTTTTGCTGATGAGGCTATTTTTTCAGTGGTGCTTTAAATAAATGGATAAAATATTTATTTTCTTAAGTATGTGTTTATTAGCTGTTAATTGTGTCAAAATATCAATTGTGAAAGAAATTTACTGCTTGTGAAAATCTAAACCATCTGAATACATTTTACCATCTACATTAATCAACTTGAAATAAAGACAAACAGGAACAGCAGGTTTGTCCTTGAAGAGGTATATATTTGTTTAAAGGCCGATGAAATGGGGATTTCAGAGATCCAGACACAAACACAGTTTAATCTGAAGATTCTGGAGGATGTGTGAATAGGTCTGTCATGATGAAAAATTTTACTGTATGATAAATTGTTCCAGAAGTTCTCAACAAACGATAATATTGTTCTTTTGAGATCATTTTTTAAGCAATATAATAATGACCAAATTATAATGCAAGAACGCATTTGCAAAGGTCATTAAACTTTAAATTCTAATAAACATTTAACATTGGAACTGGAAGACATTTTTAACATCCAAAATAAATAAAAAACTAATGAATGAATTTTGAAGTCTTTGTAAACAAAATTGCCTTTCAAAATAAGGGCTAGTCGAGACCAAAGTACCAAACTGAAGACTTTTATCATCCAGCTTTTGGTAGAAAAGAGAGAAAAAAGGAGAAATGATAAATCAGGCCAATGAAAATGATTGAGTTTGTTTTAATTTATCATCTGATTAATTGATTTTTTTTGACAGGCCTATGTGTGACCTTTAGACTAAATCCTTAAATATGTCGAGACTCGTATACGAGTCTTTTTTACATGACCTCTGGAGTCCATAGACTCCAGAGGGTTAATGAAGTACCTTTCAGTTTGTTCTGGTGAATAAAGTCTAGCAGCAGACGATGTTCCTGCAGGTCCAGGTCTCCCTTCAATACTGCTGAAGCAACAAAATACGGTTTCAGTGATGGTGACCAACATCCATAACTGCCATAATCTCGTGAAGATGCTTGCCGACTTCTGCATCATAAAGCTAGATGGCTGAAGATAGACTCAGGCTATCCGAGTGTGACACTAAAAATACACGGACTTAGCTGCTAACAGCTAAAGTAGCATAGTTCACATAAACATTAGCTTCTGCTAACAGAAACATATGAGGAGAGCAGAGTTTCAGAATACCAGACATATAAAACGTAATCTGAAATTATTTATAATTACTCCATGTCTCATTATAATCGGAGAGCAAAGCCTGCAGGTTCAGCTTCTACTTACTTCACCATAAACGCACCATCTACACACAAATCTGCGAGCTCCCGAAGCGTGAAATGAGTCTCAAAAATACTCGTGCACTCATAACCGGATATGTGCGTAAATGCAGTTTTGTGTGTGTGTACTAGATAACTTGTGCGTACTTTTTCAACATTTGTAGGCGTAGGAGAAGGTTTATTTTAATTTTTAAAGTTTACAAATCCAGTATTACACACGCACAGATACTTTTACACACGCATAGATATTTTGAGTCTATTTTAACTCTCCATCATTCTTTTTTCTTTTTTGACTTCACAAAGATTACTGTTGGGATTCAATGGGAGAGACTGATTTCAGTTTTCCTTTGACCTGTGATGAGAACTGATGTTGAGAGCAGGCAGTTTTATGCGACACTCCTGACCTTGCTGGATGTGAACCACGTGCGATTTTGATTAATGGCTATAGGTGTGTATTGTTAGCAAAGCTCTTTGGGGCATTTCATTGTTTTAAAGGTACACATCTCTAGCCAACAACAGGAATTGAATCTTTGCCACCTTCCTGTGTAGGGTTCAGTTCCCACCAAACACTCCCTCACCCTCCTTGTAGATCATGACTAATTTCCTTTTTCCGTTTCCTGTGCTGCAAAATCTGATGTCAGCGTTTGTCCATTGTTCTGTGATGTAAAATTGAATTTACACCATATATATTCAGAAAAAAAAATGTCACGTTTTATCAGCTTAAGAGCCTGATACTCGCTTTTCTTTTAATTAAGTGGGGTGGGAAAAGTTCCTCCTTACATGCTCCAAATTGTTGGGATTTATACTTCTTTTTTTTTTTAAGTGGAATTGGAGGGTTTTTACTTGTGAGCTTGATTGCTGGTCTTGTCTAATTTGTTAGCTGATCTTGTTTCCAACAGTTTTACTTCCTCAGCTTTATTTTCTCTCCTTGATAACTCTGGGCTTGAAGGAAAAACGTATATGAAAGCATGGAAAATTATTCAGGAAGTGGTGGTACATGTGAGATTAACTACATTTCTTGTCATATTTATGCTTTAGTTGAAGACATTAAAAACCATTCAGTTTAATCTTATTTATCATAGCTCTATCTGTGAATCAATTCTCTTTTTGTTCATTTTGTCCTTTTTCTCTTATCCTTCTCTGTTCCATCTCTTGCCATAGTTCAGTCTAGCATACACTAAAGGGATGCTAGGTTATTGCATATTTTTTTGTGTGTTTTTTTTATTATTTTTGTCTGGTTCAAATATGGGATCTATCAGCAGACCATTGCATATAATTTTTTAGGTTAATATATATGGTTAATATGAAAAATTCAAATTCAGAAAAATTTAAATGGAAAAACTGGAAGTTGGAAATGGAATTTGAAAAATTTATAAAACAGATTTCATAAGACCCTACTAATGTCCAAACGGTTGGTCTCAAAGGTACAATTAATCATTTTTATTCCCAGATTTTAGCTTCCGTTTGAGATGCTATTGAAGTGTAAGATCTGTTTAATAAGACCAGCAAAGTGCATTGCAAGAAACACTGTGGGATGCGATGCAGCTGAGGCTTGGTTAATTTTGCATGCACTGACAGTTTCACGCTTAGTGTTCTAAACTTGGTAGTTCTACTGCTGAGGTTTTGAAAATGATTTTTGCAGGACATTTATTTTATCAAGAGCAGGTCAGGCTCTCTGGGACTGCCGCCACTTTGATTAACAGCCCCAGGCCTGTGGGAACTTCCTCTACCACTGAGAAGTTGCTTTTTAGGGCTAGTAGCAAAGGAATTTTACTTCTGCTCTCGTCAGTACTGATTTTGTTTGTTGTGATCCTCTTTCATAGTTCAGCTTCCAGTCAGCTGCAGCTTTTTAACAGCCTTCTTATCCTGTCCCTCTGCCGCGCAGGTGGAATTGGCACTGTGGGATACTGCCGGCCAGGAGGATTATGACCGACTGCGGCCTCTCTCCTACCCTGACACCGACGTTATACTTATGTGCTTCTCCATAGACAGCCCTGACAGTTTAGGTAAGGCATATTGTTACTGTCCACTGCACCAGTTGTTAAATATAGGGTTAATAGAAAAAACTTAATTTACTTTTCATCCTTTGAAAATAAAGTTTAGGTAAATTGATAAAAAAAAATTTACAGCAAATTAATTTACTTCCCCCATCTATCCTGAAAGACTTGAGCTGTATGCTTAGATTCATGAGAGAATGTAAGTGTACAGTTTTTGTGACGTGGATAGTGCCTCATTTGGTACCGTCCTTCCAAAGAATGACCGCATATCACCCAGGGGGTCATTGGCTTCTTGATTGTTTGTACTGTCACAAGGGAAACTTCTCCCACTCTTTGAGAGGAAAAGAAATTGGCATGCACTTTGCTGGAACTCTAAACTCATGCATCACAATTTCTTTTTATTCTTTTCAGAGAACATTCCTGAGAAATGGACCCCTGAAGTAAAGCACTTCTGTCCCAACGTCCCCATCATACTTGTGGGCAACAAGAAGGACCTTAGAAACGATGAACATACACGCAGGGAGTTGGCCAAGATGAAACAGGTGATACGCTAACTACAACAAATGGCAAACGTTAATACCGTTTGCCGTGTATTAACGTTTTCACATTTAACCCTCCTTTTCCAGGAACCTGTCAAGTCTGAGGAGGGCAAAGACATGGCACAACGCATCGGTGCCTTTGGCTACCTGGAGTGCTCAGCCAAGACTAAGGACGGCGTGCGGGAAGTGTTTGAAATGGCTACCAGAGCAGCGCTGCAGGTCCGCAAGCGCAAGAAGCGGGGCGGCTGCCAGTTACTGTGAGGAGTCTGTATCTGCTGGCTGATCAACATCTGAGGGAGGACTCTCCCAGACACGCAGAACAAACTTAGAGAAACCTTAAATCCGTGGCTTCCATAGACTGTACTTACTCCACAGATGCAGGCGTATATGAGAGACTGCCACACCTGTTTAACCCTCCTTTTACAGCAGGGTTAAACAAAAGCAAAACAAATCAGTTATTAAATGTTTTCTTTCCAACTTTCTGCTCCTATCTTTCTGTTTCCTGTAACCAGCACACCAGTCTGCCTGTGTGGCAGATTGAACCCTTCTTTCTGTGTGAATGTATGTTTGTATTTAAATATGCATTATTCTTTAAAAATGCCATGCCTTCTGCTTGCGTGTCATGATTCCGTTTACAGAGAAGGGTCATGTGCTCTTCCTGTCCTGTCATTGTTTCTCCTTCAGCATTGAATGGTTGTGTTTTTTTCTTTTTTTAGATTTGCTTCCTTCTGCTTCTTCTAAAACCTCCATGTACCACTTGGTTTCCTTTTACACACCAGATTCTGTGGCGGTTATCTGCATTAGCACTATTAATTTTGTACTCTAAAACTTGTATGCCACCAAGTGCTGTCTGCCGAGCTGTTTTTCACCATTTGCCGATCTGCAAGAGACTAAATTTAGAACCTGTTCACACCTAATTAAGCCCAGCATACAGTAGTACACTGAAAGAGCAGACAGGATTTGGGAGGAGAGGCTTCGGACGGCACACTGGTCCCTCCCAGTAATGGCGACAGCTTAAACTGGCACTGCAGACAGTGCTGTATTGTTGAGGACAATACTAGCAGTTGCAATCCTCTGGCTCTGACAGACATGACCAATGCTTTCCCTCCACCAGGCCAGTCTCCTCTCTGATCTCAGTTCTGTTTCAGATCCAGTATACAGTTGCCCCATTACTGTGTAGAAGATTTTCTGAATATGAATATGCTCTGTTTACAGCCTTTTGTATATGCAAATTTGGTCTATTAGAAGAGCAGTGCCATCTCTTGCTCAGCAGCAACACTTCTGTTGGCCAAGTTTTTTTTTTTTTTTTTGTATAATATGCACTAACATAAACAGGTTTTTCTCTCTAGATCAGATTTTAAATTCTTTGACGCATCATATGCACGTCTAGTCCTTAAATCGGTTTATGCTACAGTTTGAGTGTTTTTCTATCAGTCCACCTTAAAATCCATGAACCTCTTTCTGTTTCTTTTATTGTCACCATTGCAAACTGATAGTCACCTGTTTTATACATTTAGATTCAGAGATTTGAAAGTAGCCGGCCTAGAAATAATACCTGCACATTTGGGCCGCGTGTTAAATGTCTAATGCATAGCTTAAGAGAAAATGTTGATTGTAGAAAACGCTTTGCAAAAAAGAGAGGATTGTTTTGTCTGGATGAATGAACGTGTTAATAAAATATTTTTGAAACTCACTACCTTGACTGGATTGGTTTAATTTTTCATCTCGGTTGCTCTGTCGAGGTAATGAATCTTATTCAGAATGTGTGGGAAGGTTTAAATTGAGCTTTGCTACCATCGGTCTGAATACAAATACACAACACTTTTCTGATAATTTCTGGAAATACGAACCATGTCTTTTTTTCTCCACTTCATACTTAATTAGTACTTTGTACTGTTTTGTATATCAGATAAAATCCAAATCAAATACACTCTAGTTTCTTTGCATGGTCACAAGAACTTAGTGAGCATTCAATTTCATGTTTCAGATAATGCTTTTTATTAGTAAATGTTTTTTAAAAAAAAAAAAAAAAAAAGCAGTTCAGTGTAATTCAACAAAAATTATTTTCTCAATTTTTAAAAAAGCAGCGATTAAGTTAAACAGATCAAACCTGAGAAGAATGTCCCTGGATTTCATGTAACTCTTGTCAGAAAGTTGTAATCAGAAGCTAATGTTTGCAGTGGCAGTTTGAACTATTACTGGTACAATTCCTCTGTCTTTGTCCTCTGGTCTTTGGCTAAATGTTGATCTTCAAATTATGCTTCTGGATAATATTACTAGAATGCTGAGATTGTTTCTGATCCTTAATATTGAACAATATTTTTTTTTTATCCAGGACATTTGTAATGCAATGATGCTCTTCAAGTTTCCCAGGAAGTTGTCCTCACTCTCTCCTTCTCTCTCTCTTCTCCTCACATGTCATTCCTCCACTCGGGGTCCAGTTGCTGTTGAACAACACTCTCAGTAGTCTCAACTGTGATGGAGAAACATTCAACAGTAATGTTTACATAATAACGCAGGTCTTTATTTAATTTAACGTAAAAAGACAGATGAAATGTGTTTTACTTTCAGCCTCAATGCTGATGAAGAGTGCAGACAGTTTGGCCACGATCTCCTCCTCGTCTTCCTCAGCATGCGAGAAACCGCTGTAGCCTCCCTCATCTTTGCAGTACTCGATGAAGCTGCAGAGAAGAGACAGAAAAAAAAAAGCTAAATTGATTGTATTCAATAAAATCTATGATTTAGCTTCTGTAATGTGAAAGTGACAAACGTGTACGTGTGAAACATACCTGGCCCAGTTAGGATCTGCGCTCAACATTAGGGGGTTTCCCACCACGATCAGCAGAGCTTTGGCTCGAGTCACAGCCACGTTGAACCTCTGAACAATCAAAGAGTCAGGACGACATGCGGACATTTGAGGCGAGCGCGCCATCGTGTGTGTGTGTTTTAGTTACCTTCTCATTCTTGATAAAGCCCAGGCTGAACTTTTTGTCAAAGTCCATGTAATTGGGACTGCTTCTAACGGCGGACACCAGGATTACTCTCCTCTCCTGGCCTTGGAACTCCTCCACTGAACCAACCTGACACACACACACACAATTTAAACTAACAGCAATTGATCTAGCATCACCAACTGGATTAATAGCTGCTCCGCATCAAAAGCAGCCAGTTAAGGTGGTTCTGGCGTCTAGTCAGGATGCCTCCTGGAACTTTGCCCCCCCGCCCTCTTTTATAAACTCAGTACTGAATGTCTGAACACACTTTTAAAGCTCCTGTTCCCCCATAATCTCCTCACATCATAGAGGGAAAAATTGTTACCTTCAGATTGCCAATGTCTTTACATTTTAAGTTCTTCCCAACTTTTTCCAAGGCTCGTCGAATTTTCTGAACCTGTTATGCAAAGAAATAAAACAGCAGTACCATTCAGTGTTTACAACACCAGAATGGTGTTCATTATAGAACAGCCATTTATGTTCTAGAAATCAAGCGGTTATCATACACAGATTGTCTTTGGAAACAATTCACACCTGCTTCCTGTAGGGGGCGATGATGCCTATGTCTTTGGGAGCAATTTTAGCCACTCCTTTCTTCCCTTGCGACTCCAGCAGTTTTGTCACGTAGTCCATTAACACCTCCACCTCTGCAACATTGAAGAACGAAGGGCTGGTGGCCTCACGAGCATCAATACCAGCAACCCCATGAAAAATCACTGGGAAGCCCTGAAAGATACATAGAAAGACATTTGTTAAAATAATCTGAATCCCTGTTGGGAACCAAGATTACAGGAAACTCAGTTTCCACCTAGCTTCTATATGAAAACACTTCAGTCAGTGAAATACGGCATTTTGGTAGGAAGGAACTTTCTATTTTACCACAAACGTTTGATTCATAAGTCCATCTGCATCAATCCAAACAAAACAAACCTTTTATTCTATTCTTTTCAAGCAAGTTTTCATCCTGATAGAGGTAATTTGAATCTAACTTAGTCTTTAAAGTGCAAGGAGAACACGTAATTAAAATACCACTTCTGATGGCAGTATCAATATTCATCTGGGGTTTTTTTTAGCTCACTTTTCTTTATCTCCCTCTTATGAGGGAGTGGTGAGCTTTAGCATCAGCTGTGTCCATAAACGATAGTGTGGTACCACCCAGCTGTGAATGTGTGGCACCTGGAGTAAAACATTTCTCTTCAGCAGTTTTTAGTAATATACCAAAATGAATATTTTTTCTTTATCCATATGTTCCTCTCTTTTCTCTAAATTCAAAATGATATGAATGATGAACGTGCTATCTTGATATGTTTTCAGACTAAGAATCAAAAGTGTAATAGTTTGATACATTTAGTGAATTTTTTGAGGGATTACTGGTACTCAACCGGCCTATTAACAGAATGTTTACCAATTTAGGTCACCGTCTAAATACTAGTTGCATTACTGTCAAGGCGCTTTTTTAAAAATTAACATTTTTAGACTGCTTTTAAAAATATAAATACCTATCAATATTTTCCAACTGCTGCACAATAGCGATAATAGCTTCAGTACATTTAGTTTTAACAAATACAAACGATAATTTAGTTTGCCATTCTGCGTTCACTCAAACCAAGACAATTATTTGAGTCTAGTTTCTGTATTTTCTGCACAAAAACATGTTTTTTAATCTGTACAACAATCTTCTAAGATTATAGTTATTATCTCTCTTGCATAGTGTCTCTCTTCTCTTGCACAAGCTGTTTCAAAACTGGAGTGCTTCTTCAGTGACAGACCGCATAGTTGCTACATGAAAGAGTCTCATGGTAGATCCTTCCTGCCAGCAGCTACTAGACTTTGTAACCATCACTTCTCCCAATAAACTAACGCTCAATAACTGTTTACATCCCTGCTGTTATTTGCAGTGATTGCATTTTTTGTAATTAATTTTTTGTGTAAGACTAGAGGCTTCCGTTTTGCCTGTCACTTTGCTGATGGTTCACCTGAATTTCCCCAACTAGGCATCAGTGAAAGATATTTCTATTCTATCCAATCAGAAGTCAGAAACAAACACTGTCACTGGTCCCAAGATCACAACACAAGAATTTAAGTTAAACGCAGCAACAAAAAAGCAACTTTCTTGAGCAACAGCATCATGAAATTGCAAAATCAAGCAACAACTTTGTGACGCCTGGCAGAAAAAAAAACGTCATAGTTTGATTTCTAATTCAACTGCTTCTAAATCCACTTCGCTCTGTGTGTTTTTTTGATGGCAGAATAAATACCTGCTGTGGAAGGTATTCCCATCTGCAGTAGAAGTTGCGTGAATACTCCTCGGCACAAGCCTGCAGCTCTCCTTCGTAGAAGAGCTCATTGGGAATCTTGAGAATGGCAGGATGAGACCTGAACGATACGCATTAGAAGGAATCTTCTGAAAACCCGAGCAGATGCTTTCTGTCACATTGAGCATTGCGTTCTGACTCACCTGTAGTTGCGCAGCAGCTTGGTCACGAAGCAGTTGTTGTAGACGCCATCATTCTTCTGGTAAAGAGGGAAATCGGTCATCAAGCGCTCCAAGAGGGACATTCCTGCAGACAGCACAGTATTTCAAACAATACATTTCAAAGCAACAAAGAGCTTCATTTTAGAGTGAAAGTCGTCTGAAATGTCGCTAAAAAAGCAGCTGTTTCTACAGGAGATGCTAAATAAATTAAGTGGTTACTGGAACCAGAAATAACTGGTGAACTCTCCATATTTGAGCGCACACAGAGGTCATGCTGGAATAAGTCAAGATTGATATTTTCAAGTGAAAAAATGTTGTCAAAACTTCAATGTTTCTGAGATCCTGTATCTAAGTTGGAGAAAAAAAGGGAGTTGTAGCATTTTAAAATCTGGGACGCCAAATTTTGTGAAGGCTTAAAAAGTATGCGCTCACGCATGTGTTACATAGGGACCTGAAAACATTAAGAGGCAGATTAGAATATTACTCTCCGGATGGTCAAACAGTGTTTGTTGCCATAGCAACACATCTACAGGCTTCTAAAAAGCATGGCATGCTGGCTGATTCTTCAGATTGCTGCTTTTGAATGTTGTGAGAGATCAAACTTATGTCAGGATGCTGAACATATTACACCAAAATTCCTCTGCTTCATCCTTTTGGAAATCTTTTGAAAATGTCCTAGTTAAGGTATAAGTCTACTGACGCTGAAATGCCTGACATGTGCAGCACTGATCTTGATAACTTTGTTAATCCCTAATATAAGATGATGACGAGTGTCTCTGTCAGCATTCGTCATCATCTGCTGTCTCTGTTTGTGCAAATAAAATAAATAAATACTATAAACAAGTAAGTTATAAGCTCTGTAACTTTGGGCCAGTTAAGAAAAATACTTTTTTTTGCTTCATACATTTTGTTCTTAAGAATGATAGTTTTTAATATGGGAAAAAAGCATTAAAAAAAACATTTAGTTTTTAAGAGAAATTGGCATTAGTAGGTCAGGGCTTTACATAATCGGTGATTGGATATTGACCACAAAATCTCTGATCAGTCCATCTCCACTTCTTACCCATTCTGTATTTCAGCGCAAAAGGAGATCTGAGGATGGGTCCGAGCTGCTTGGGGTCTCCAGCTAGGACAAGCTGTCCAGTCTCAGCGTTTAATAATCCTATGTGACGTAGAAAAAAAAGCAAAACATGTTAAAAGAACTAATAAAACTAAATCCCATTACAGGAAACGCTCCAGATTGTGCTCTACCTGCCAGGGGGACTAAACACTCCGTCTCCACGGCGTGTCCAGCCTCGTCCACAAAAATGTGAGTGAAATGTCCAAGAGGAATGTCGCCTGACACAAACCTGCAATATTGAAACGGGTAGAAAATCACATTGCGGAAATCCATTTGTGACGTTAAATGTTGGTGACTTTTGGTTAGAATATAGGCACAAAAAGTGCAGATTAGCAAGATATTTAGTTCTGAAAGTTATTCTCTACCTTCCAGCAGTTAACAGGGTGGTGACAATAATTCTAAACTTCATCAGCTCCTCTTTTGCAGGAAAAATATAAGAATCTCCTAAGAGGTTAGAGCATGCCTGTGGAGCAACATAACCACAAACACATGTGAATGCAGTGACGTCAACAGTATGCGATCAAAGAAACGCAAAAAAACAAAACAAGTGTATTGTGACAAACAGAAGCTGCAGGAATGATTCTAAACGTTGATTTTTGGCCAAGAATGAGCTGTTCAGCAGAAATAAGTGAGTGAGTTAAACTGCCAATCAGCGCTGACCTTCAGGTGCTCAGGGACGAGTTTTGGGTCCCGGCTGCTGGCGTACATTCGGTAGACTTCGTGCTCGTCTACATGCTCGCGAATCTTGCTGCACAACAGATCAGCGGCGCTGTTGGAGGGAGCGCAGGCCAGGATGTGGCAGAACGTCTGGGTCTTCTCGATCTGCTTGATGGCCTCCACCAAAGTGACAGTTTTACCTTAACAGGCCGTAAAATTCAAAAAGGCATTTAAAAAAAAAAAAAAAAAAGAGTAAAAGTGCATACTTTTGCTGAAATGAAGCAGAATAGCAACTTCGGGTTTTCACATCTTTTTACGTTTCACACTGTTTTGTTATATTTCTGCTTTACCCTAATTGTATTCAGTTAACATAACATGATTCCCACCATAAAATATTGTGAATATACAGACAAGTGTTGTGAAGGTCTTTTATAAACATAATTTCCATTATGGATGGACGAAACCTGCATCATTATATGCAGAATCTTTTGTTAGTATAGCATAAAGATCATTGCCCTTAAACATTTCAACATGTGGCGAGTCAGCAGAATTGACAACCGCTTCATCAGTTACCTACTACATGTTCTGTAATTTCAATCTCTGTCTTTTTCTTTTTTTTAATCACAACATAAAAATGAACTACACAAACACGAAAGGAGCACATTTCTACTTGTTTGTTTCACCTGTTCCTGGTGGGCCAAACACAAGATACGGCGCAGGTCTGGATGAACCGGCAACAATGTGCTGCACAGCTTGATACTGCTCTGGGTTTTTCTCCAGCTGATAATCAAACAGTCTGTCGGGAAACAGAAAAAGGAAGTGAATTGTGTTCTTAGTGCTGTACAGTAAAAGCAGCTTGACCTCATCCACAGTTTGTTTTTGACCTCCTCTGTCATGGTGTGAGCAAGCAGACTGATTCTTACCTTGAGGAACAGACATTCTCTCATGCTTGATACGCGTTGTGTTCAAGGAGCCCCCTGATTGTTATTGTACAAATGCTTAGCCTGTGTCAACACTGTCTTTGTTGAGACTATTCTGATGATACTGGTTGAGCAATAATACCTCCTTAATGTCTGTCCCAACTTATCTTTTATTTAGTGTAGTATTATTGAGGTTGAATCTTAAGTTCACAGCATGCTTTAGCTGAAACACGTGTTTTTGGTGCAAAGTAGGGGGGAAAAAAGAGAGTTATACATATAGAGATGCTTACTTGAGCTTGGGGAGGTCAGGTTCCTCACGTGGCATTGGGGGTTCAGCAGGAAACAGCACGCTGCTCAGTTTGTGGATCCTTGCGAATTCTGCAGCTCTGTGCTGGAGACGCACAGTCAGGCGGTTGATGGTGAACTCAACGTTGAACTTTATCCCTTCAATCAAGCTGAAGTCTTTACCCGTCATGTATCGATTCAGCAATCTGCGATGAAACAGAGAGAGGAATCTCTGTTTGAGATTTCGTGGACTGCTTGTCTTTTTGTTGTTACTGAGCGTCTCGGTCTTACTCTGAGGCAAAGCCCAGTTTGACGCTGTCCAGCTGCACGCTGTAAACATAACCACGGTACTTCACTTCCTTTTCTCCCTGGGGGTACACCAGCAGCGAATCCCCCCGCAGCACGGAGGGACGGTTCTCGGCGACACCGGGCACCTGGGAGGAGAACAGAAAGTCACATTTCACTGATTTTGATCAATTAAACTAACGTCGACTAAGAGAATAAAGTTTGCTCACTGAATCATTTTTTTATCAGTGCATTCTCTAAAGCAAAAATATCGCAGTTTAAAGTTCATACTACTTTTACATTTATTTCAACTTTCCAATATTTAAGTGCCTTTCTTTTAATCATTCAAAATCCCTTACAAGTTTTTAGCTTTAAATTAAGAAAAAGTAATATTCTCAGAAATCTAAGAATATTTTTACCACTGAGTTAATCATGGAAACTTGTGGCGCATGAAATTTGTAATTTATAAATGTTAAAAGTCATTCAAGTTATTAATTGCTATTTACATTATTACATGTATAGCTTTCCTTCTTACAACAAGGTAATGCTTAATGGTTAAAAACAGAACAACAAATAATTATAGTTCATTTAAGTGGCAACATAAGGTTTCTGCACTTTGCTGCTAATGACAGACATTAAAAGGCTAACATTTTCGGTAACACTTTATTTAAAAACTGACATGAGGACACTGTCCTAAACTTGACACAACACTATCAGGACCATGATGGAGTCTTCATAAATGTTTATGACCGAAGACTCCTTCATGTTCCTGACAGTGCCATGTAAGCCTTAAGCTTCAAATAAAATGTTACCACATTTTCTTATTTATTTCCCATAAATAACGGAATTCAGTCACATTTTCTTAACAATAGGACACTCCACAATAGGGTTACAAATTAAATGTAATGTTAACCAATTTTAGAAGGCACTGTCTGCCTGCAGTGTTTTCATTCCAGTCTCCAACATCACCACACTCACTAAAGTCCAGTAAGTCATCAACTCTGCTGAGATATACAATTTAAATACCTTTAGAAATTTAGAAATACGATAAAGACTTCTCTGGATCTTTTTTTTTTTTGTTAACCTTTATTTCACCTGGACAATGTCACTGAGATTAAAATCCTCTTTTGTAAGAGGATTCTTGCAAAAGAGGATTTTGCAAGAATCCTCTTTTGCAGACTTTGAAGCTCAAACGTACAAAGGACCACCCTTTTCTTCAGAGGCAGAAGAAATTGTACACGTAATTTCCTATTATATCTGATCCCAGCGACTGGATCGCAGTCATACCTCCAGAATAAGAAGTCTTGAGTTGATTAAGTCTCTTTTTAGCTGAGCGAACTCTGTGTCTTCGTTTGGAATGTTGTATCTCCTGATGTCGAACTCCATCTGAAGTTCCTCCAGGTACAGCAGCAGCTGGAACTTCTCAGTGTAATTCTCCCAACTCAAAGGACTCTCCAAAACCTTCCTTCAAATAAAAAAAAAAAAAAGAAAAGAAAAAAGATGGTTGGACACATTGGAACCAATATCTCTGCTTACTTTTTTAGTGCTCAATCTCTTGCCAATTTACTTTTTCTCACTGAAGCAATATCGCTGCTTCAGCTGACTGATGAGCTCATTCATGTACGGTGGAATGCGATATGCTTTTAACTCAACCACATGTCTCAGCTGCATAACAGAGAGCCTGTTAGGGGAACAAAGAAAAAAAAATAGACACAATAAAATCCTCAATTTGGTAAAACTGGGAACAAAGCAAAAATGCTGTCTTAAAAAAAGAGCATCAATTTTTGGGCGTTCATATAAACATATATTTAGTAAAAATTAGCTGGGTAAAGGTTCATACCCCTCTGGTGGCTGCCCGTCAATGATCCGGTAAATATGGTTAGGGGTGAACGCTGGGAGGGAGCGAGGCTTGTAGGGAGCCACGGGAGCGAGCTCCAGTCCTAACGAAGTTATGCACTGGGCCTCGATGATGCGCACGATGTGGAAAGCAGTGGTGTTGGGCTCCAGATCGGGTTTGAATTCAAATGCCAGCGTAGCCGGAAAAAAACCGACTAGTTCACTGCGGAAGCGGACCTCTATTTCATAGCTGTCACCTGAGAGCAGAACAAAATAGGTAACTGGTTTTGTTACACTCTTTATGTTTTGTTAATCATCTATGTAAATAAAAATAAACTTGTTTGAAAACTTCACCTGGATTCAGAGAAAGGGGACTCCGCTTGGTTACACTTTTTTCATCAGACAGGCTAAGGTACTGAAGCCAGTGCAGCGGAGTATAGTAGGTGAAATACACAGACTCAGTTCCAGTGTTTTTCACATTCAGCTTGACCACATACTAGTAAAAAATAAAACAATTAAAGGGCTTCGGAGTTATGAAATGCCAACAGATTAGATGCTAGCCAGACAAGGACAGCTGTCAAGAAGCATTCATACCTCGAATGTGTTTTGTACACACAGGACAAGTTTGCCATTCTCGAAAGGAGAGTCCGCAGTGATGCTGATTCCATATTTATCAGTGATCAACATGGAGAGATATCTGAAGATCCAAACAGAGCAAATGTTAGAAAATAACTGTACAAGAGACAGCAGGGTGTTCATTAGATTAGTCGAACTTTAGTAAGGATGTCTGCTCTGACAGCAGGATTTTATTTTTGCTTTGTTTCCTTGTTTACATAAGCAAATCAGGACTCCCAGGTGTTTCAGACTGATAAGCAAAGTAGTAAAAGGATTTGTGAGGACTGAGGTGTGGAAAGTATTAAAAAGGAAAAAGTGCAAGAGGAGAACTTTGTCCAGTTACCCTTCCACTCTCAGTTTGCTCATCAGATTACTGGCCAATTTTCTCCGAGCTCTGACTCCTGTCTCTGCGTCGTCTGCAGAGCTGACGTCCGTTACAGGCTCAAGGTTCGCCCGCCTGTTCCGGTTGGGTTGAGGCTGATGGGTCCTGGGAGTGTGCCACTGGTCCAGGTACTGATTTCTGACCTGTAGAGATTTAGTCAATAGTTTTTTGTTTTTTTTTCATGGTAACGAGACACTGCTATTACCTATGTGAGAGGCAATAAAACATGCAAAAATCTGAGGCTGTGGTTGGTTTGGTTGGATGCAGGCTTTACATTTAAAGATTTTTCTATCTTTAAATAAAATATCCAAACTGCAGTGTGTAAAGTGAATACCCTAAGTACAGCATTGCTCTCTTAGTATATTAGACCAATAAAAAGAAAAATTTTTACATGTAAAAAAAACAACATGATGGCATTTTTTGAGCCATCTTCTTTGGTGCTGTTTGTTGAAGCACCAAACCGCTTCCTCTACAAGTGTGAGGTTAATTAGATAAGCTGTTAGATAAGGTGCACAGAGGAGCATTACTGCACTCCTCTGTGCACCTTAAGACTTTATAACCTATACATTTTATAATTTCAATAAAATTTCTATTTGTAAAACCCTGTTGTTTGCACAAAGGTTTCTCTTTCCTTATAAATAGTCTGCTGCTGTTTCTATGCACATCTTTTTTCATTTCTAAGCTAGTTAGATCAGCTAATTTTCTAACCAAAAAGTAAACTGCTTTACTTTTAATCTAACCATGGTGTTGTTTTAGTAATCGCAAAGTATTGTTATTCTTATGTTGTAAATGTCATAGTTCTACACAGACAGATCTAAATAGAACTCTATAAATCTGCTATTACGCTTACAAATTAGTATGGATGCTCGAACTTTTGGTCTCAACCTCGCATCACAATGAAACCATCAAGTTTCTAAATTTGAAATTAAACGTTTTAAATATTTTATGTTCAACTTGACAAAAAAAAAAAGAAAAAAAAAGAAAGAAGAAGGCCTACATGCCAACAGACACATTTACGAACCGCTGGTGTGAAGCGTATGTTGTCTCTCCGTCTGGTTATTTTATTACACACTTTGAGAGCGTGAAGCACTGAACCAAAGTTTGGGTCCTTGGTTCCTGGGGTTCTAAAATGGAACAAATAAATAAAATAAAATAAAAACAAAATAAATGTGTAATCTCCGTGAATTACACATAGAGCGTGTGTGTGTGTGTATGGGTTTATGCGCTCACCTTCTCCTGAACTCCTCATTATAAATGTCTCTCAGCTGGAGCCTGTCCGTGATGGACGTTCGTTCGGTCTCGTTTAGAAACTCGAAAAAGTCCAGTCCGATTTGGCAAAGTGCGCGTACGCTCATTTTAACCATGGCGGCTGATCAAGCAAACGCAAAATATGTCAAGAACGTCTGCTGAGTCTCTCTGTATACGGATGTAGATGAACTCATAGAATTGAAAGCTTGAGAAAAAACCAGAGAGGGATCGTTCGCTCTGTGGTTCTTTGACAGTCCACACGGGCGGTGCCCGGGTGAGTCCAACGGCACAGAGCGACTATTAAAGAACAAGACGAGGCCTAAAGTTAAAACAGGCACACCCAAACACTTCCAGAGTGCGGAGAAACGAAACCTAACTTTGTTAACAGCACTATAATGTATAAAGCAATAAATTAAATACCTGTGACCACGTCAGCAACAAGAATCTAATCTATCTATCTATCGAACGTATTTCCACAGATAGATACATCTTGTAGATTCATAGATCGTCAAATGACTTATGAGACGTTTTAAAAATCCAAAATTTGGTTTCTCTGAATATTTTAACTTTACATAACACAAATTAAAAGTAGAATATATGATTTGACATTATCACGTGAAAAGCAGCTGGTTGCTTTACACGTCATTTTTTGCAGTCATTGACACTCTCCACAAGGAAAAGGTTTGACTGGTTGAAAAGATCACGGGGAAGTTGACTGGAAGGAAAACCTGTAGTGGAAAAACAAGCAGCAGAGATCACGAGAACATTGAAAGGACTGTGAAGCAAAGCCAGTTAAAGAGTTTGGAGATTTACCTAGCTTAGAGTTATTGTTTTAACAACCCACAGAAATACATGGACTTCAGCTCATGAGTCAGGAGAACCTCACCTGGGCAAGTAAGAAAAACGTCTGGAGTGTTGCCCAGTGACCAAAAGGTTTTGTTTTCAAAAAAAATATTTCTCAAGTTGGGGTAAAATATGATTATTATTATTATTATTTATGTAAAGTGTATATCTCACTCGTAAGAAAAAAAATATTGGTTAGTCTCTTCTAAACCCAGTAAATAGTGATAAGGATACAAATGGGCATAAGACTGAAAACCAAATTAGTCCAACTTTTGTGGCAACAGTTTATGGATAAATAGATTTAGTGAATACTGCACTGATTTGACATTTATTTAATGCTGTATAATACCAGCCAAGGCAAATAACCAATTTTTGTACTCATAAACTACTTTTACAAAAAGACAATAATTGCATAATGCTGAGAAATACCCTGACTGTACATCTATATGTTATAATAATACAATTTGGAGTATTGTTGTGTTATTGTCAGGAACTCTGATGTGATTCAGACACAATCAGCTCCTGAACGCAACACACCTTTGGGTTATTTGAAAGAAAAGCAACCAGTATCTTGGCCCTGACGGTTATGACGGTTACAATAGAGAGCAAATTAATCACCCTTTGCTTTATTTCAATAAGAGCAAGTCAAATACCTGGTGGGTAAGAAAAGTAAAACATCATTATAGAAAACAGTCAACACAGTTTAAAAAGGGGAGATTTTTACATATTCCAATATGTCACTAAATGGAGATTAAACTATTTCTAAATAAAAAAATATATGTCCATCTTTGTTTTCTGCACCTATTTTACTTTTGCTTTATATATAATATATAATATGGACATTTTGGAGTTATACCTTTAGGTAAATGTATTCCCACAGAGAATCTTCCAACATTGTCCACAAATCAAACAGTTTTTTATTCTTATTATTATTTTACGATAGAAAAAATTAGTAAATTTCCACCAGAAAACTCAGATATTTGGGATCGATCTCAAAATGTCAGAGTTTTTCTTGCGTATGTTTGACTTTTGAAGCTCAGAAATTTCTGTTTTTTTCCTAGAAAATTTCTGAGATTAATCCCAAAATTTCTGAGTTTCTTGACCGAAATGTACTCTTTTTTTCTACTTTCAATGGCCCTAATACGCTGTCATATTACTTTCATTCATGTTAGCCTATTAAGTCTATACATTTTGAGAAGCTAAATAAGAAGCTAAAATTTTCATTGCGTCTGGTATGTTTCAAGAAACATCTTCGGCACAAGGTTTTCTCAGCAATTAAAAACTGCAGTTTGACTTGTGTTTGTTTTCTATTTCTCCACTAGAGGGAAACACAGACTCATTTTTCCTCAGCATGTGCAGAAGAAGCTTGCTTGCATTCTGACCTCTATCGTCGCCCTCCTCTTATAAATAAAACAAGTTCAACAAACTGCAAAATAAGCAACCCGTTGTCGATTTGTGAGGCAATTCCTGTGTCTATGCTCACATTGTGATGAGAGTATTCTTTGTTAGATTAAGTTTCTTGCTTTGTGCTGTGACAACAGAAAGATTGGAATCTCTAGTTATCAATTATACCAGTTTTTCAGAGATCATAAGATATTGATTGCTAAATAAACAACAATTATTCCGTATGACAAAAATGTCATATAAGTGTTTTTACAACATCATAGGTGTTTTTTATCCAAAGTTAAGTCAATTTAAAATACTTTATAACATGTTTTATAACGTCATGAACACTTTGGCTCAAATTAGGTTGCTTGTACAACACGGAAAACAAATTTTACTTAAAAGGCAACTAACCTCACAGAGGAAGTTGAGGTTTCTGAACTCTATTATTGGTTTGATATGCTCTCGATAACATTTTGTCCTATGTTTAGTCCAGAAATAATGAAAAATAAACATTAAAATGTTTTTATGCCAACATTTGAAACATTTAAGCTTAGCATTAGTTTTTAAAGCAGATATTTAAGATATCTGCTGAATATTAATAATGTACTCACTTCTTTCAAATTGTCAAGTCGTCTCGTGATTTAAGACATTAGTTTAGAATAATTGATTTCAAACTTTGTTTCACCTTTAGTGAAACCCATATATTGCACAAATCAATTGAAAACAAGCATGCCCGGGGAAAAATGTTAACTACATAGAAAATGCTGCAACAATTATAATGCATACATAAGTTTGGACACTCTGGTTTTATACCTTTTTTATTGCTCAGTAGACAGATTACAATTTTATCATCACAGTGAGTCTAATCTCAAAAACAATAAAAGAATGGGCTGAACACTGCTGACATAGCTCTAAAACACTACCACATTGAAAGTGAAGAAATATCAATAAATTATATATCAATGATAAATTACATGCTTTATGTTCAAGGACAAATGCGTTAGGAATTGCTTTAATACCAGTGTTGATGTCAACTTTATTTACATCACACTTATTAAACAAAAAGGAGTTACATCAAAAACGAGAAATAAGTAGGATCAAATAAAATCCGCCTCACAGCGTAGATCATAAAACTTAATAAACTGAAGACGTGAAGATTAAAAGTAAAGTGAAACGAGCACAAATGTAATTTTACAGAACCTAAGAAGACAGAATAAGTCTTCCCGGCTAAGTGTGGCTTCAAAGCCCCTGGGGCTGGGTTTGTTTGACAGAAAATCTTCCGAACAAGTGGAGGTGTTTGTTTACACCGTATGTGGATCTGTTTGTGTGTTTCTGTCTTTCTGCCACTGTGCTTGACCACATCTGAGGTTAAAGCTAAACTCTGTCCACTGGCTAACTCATTAAGATTTTCTTACTGTATCTAATGGGGCTCAGGCACAACCTCAGACCCCACACGAATGCCCGCAAGCGGCGCTCATGTTGCTTTGATAGCACTGTACATATGTACATATTCATTTAATAACACATCCATGCATTTGCGTGTTTTTGTGCATGTGCATTAGTGATCCACAGGGACCAATAAATGGCTTAAGTAGCCACAGCTGCAGCACCATGGAAACGGGGTGTTTAAATGGAGGCGCATTACGGGCTAAAGCACAGGGTAATGACCGCTTTGGCTGTCGGAATGCCTTGATCTTATCACCATAGCAAGAGGGGATGCTCCCACTTTCTGATGGTCTAATAGCCCCGACTCTCTAATAGACAGGCTGCCCGGGCCACTGAGGTCATCCGGAAACATAGAGACCTGGGAGCAAAAGCTCACCATAACTGAGTGCAATTCTCTGGTGAAAGTCCATTGTGGCAAAAATATCTGGTGTAATTTTTTTGCAATTTGAATACAATAAATGTAATCTTTTTTGTTTTCCCTTTTTTGTTTGAAAATGTCAACGCACGTGTGAATTTTAACTCCAGCCTATTCGTTCACGTTTCTTTTGCAGAACTGGTAAGATGATCTTTGATATGGTTGTGGGGGTGTGTGTGGGTGTGTGTGTGTGTGTGCGTGTCCATCCGGAGGTGTGCAAGTGAATGCTGCACTTTATCTCACTCAATGACTGAGTGGAGGCCGGTTATAAGGCCATCTGTCCCTCTCAGACACCTCATCCATCTCTGTCACTGCTAGTGCAGCCACTGCACATACACATATGCACTGAAATGATCTCCTGTCGTTGAATACAGTATCTCAGGTCTCAGTGGTCGTACTTAGCGTGGAGACGACTGACTTAGATTAGTGCATCTGCATCAAACGCAATTATGTTGCGCTATCTTTCAGCCAAGATAGGCCACCAGACAGCTCGCGTGTACTGAAGTGTCCCATTGAGTTTGTTGAAGTGGACTTGTCTCGTCCAATCACGAGCCAGAAGCCTCTCACATCTCACTCATGGCTGAATCCAGACACTAGTGAAGTGATCAAACTCAACTCACCTTTCTCACACCGAAGTAGAGTCTTAGAAATAATCAAGCAGGCAAAACATGGATACGTGTTCCAATGGTGCACAACTCCAACTCCTGTGTCTTAACATCAGTCCATGCAGTGGCAGTTTCTGATATGGGGGACTTGGGCAACCGCACAGGGCGGCATCTTGTAGGGAGAGGCATTTCAGGATATTTTGAGGTGTTTGTAGCGTTAGCAATAAGAAATTACAGACAGTTGCAGAGATTGCTGCTGGAAATGACTTAGTTAACACTCCCTCAGAGTCAAACAGCATTTTGTTTAATGTCGTCATCACAACAAACAGATCAAGTCTATCAGGTAAAAAGTAACTGTTGTTTAATTCAAAAAACAAGATAAAAACATACAGAAATAATGGATGTCGCATATTCACTTACTGCAGTTCACAACCTTGAAGCGTCTTGTTTCAATAGTGACGTCTCTTTTAAGTCGTCTTGTTTTTTGCTTTTTTTTAGGATCAAACTAACCTACATCTACTCAATAATTTTCTGTAACCATTTTGTCCGGTGCAGAGTTGATGGGAAGAGCTTGCATTGGCGCATTTGTCCTGCAGTCAGTGAGCAGCAGGGCGGGTTCACATGGAACTGGTCACCAGTCCATCAAAGACACACAACTATTCAAATGCTTTTTTAGCTTAATTATCAGTTCTCAAACAAATGAACTGTTCCACGGTCAGTATGCAATCTAATACCATAGACTACATATTTTGTCCACCTAAAGGTTGGGTAAGGAACAATAAAATCTGCACCTGCAACACTATTAAATATTTGTCTCGCCTATGGTGCATATTTGCATTTTTGGCAGGACGCACAGATTGCTGAAAGTGAGAATGATGAAACCAAAGAGTTTGTGCTAAGTCTAACAGCTGTAACTTATAAAATCTGGCAGGGCACGTTCCTGAAGCTCCTCGGCGAGTTTGTGTGAGGACAAAGACTCACGTTTTCCGTCTGCTTGAGCTGGAAAGCGCTTCTTTTTCAGAACCGCTTGTGACTGTACTCTGTTTCTTCTCTTTAGTGAACTACTGTCGATATTACCTCCCTTAAGTAGCAGCAGGACTAGATAGCAAAGAAAAATGAGGTGCATGGAGGCTGTGAAGGAAGGTCACATGATGTCTTTTGTGTGTGAAGCGCAAAGGCTCCATGCAGCTTTGTTAGACGTCTGATACTGAGGAATTGAGTTAATTTAAAAAATCTAAAGTGGGAAATCTTTCAAGTATGCCTTTCATTTCATCACTTTTTTTAGTCTAAATTAAAGAATTGGAAAGCATTCTACAGCAGCTCATACTGCCAGAACCGCCCAGCACACACACACACACGCGAAACAATAATAGAAATAATAAAAACACCTTCAAAATCACCTTCCCTTTCAATGTATGGCTCCATCAGATTGCATGTTCCCCTGGCTGTTGTTGTTGTTGTATGTGATTGGGTTCTCTGTTGGATAAACAGCTGTTGGTGTGTGCTTTTGGTGTCTGATAAACACATTAGACTGATGTTTATTCTTGTCCAAACTATCCCATTTCAAACACTTGACAGATGCGGAGCTCTCAGCCAATAGTAAAAATGGGAGCGTCACTTCAGAACAGTGAAAGAGCCCAGAGAAAACAAGATCATCTCAAGCACCCGCATTTTACCTCAACATGAAACACACAATAGTTCTGTTTACGTGCTACATGTCATTTGTGAACAAAATTGGGGCACGCAGTCAAGTAATTAAACATTTTCTCGTCTAATCTTGTTGTTTCAATCTCTGGGGAAGGAAATTATGTGCAACAAGATGAAATGAAAACCTGGCTGACTAACAAATTAGAGTACACTACTCTTTAAAATCTAGTGGAACCCCACTTGGACTGTCTTTGACATTAGAGAAAGAAAGTTTGTCACACGTCATTATCAACTTTCAGATGTCTGAGGGGTTTCCTGAATGTTCAGCCCACTCAGGTCAACCCACAACATCTCAGTGAGTTCAAATCAAATCTGGGATTTTATTCAACATTTTTTAGTTTTTATACAGTAATGGTGGATTTACTTTCAGGTTTTGGGTTATTGTGTTGCAGGGTTAATTATCCATCACTTTTAATGTTTTTTTTTTTTTTTTTATGGTCTCGTATTTACCCTGATACACGGTAGAGTATACTGTAGGTTAAATGGTGGTGAGCTGCAACAAAGCATTACCAAACTGTAACGCCTCAACCTAAATGCTTCACAACTGGCATTAAGATAGTTTCCTGGAAGGCTGTTTTGATTTACATTAAACATGTCATTTGTTCTGGTGTTCAAATAGCCTCATGGTGCCCACACATATGTTTCACTTTCAGTTAATCAGAGTCACCCAGTCTCTGTCTTAGTAGTCACTCATTTCTGTATTTAGGTTCCCTGTTTTCAGCCATTCCTCACTGGAGTCTCCTATTGATTTACCACATGTGCCCATGCCCCTGATCCCTCTTGTGTTACATCATTTGCCATATGTTTCAATTCTTTTGCTGCCTTTGTTGATCATTTATGTAAGTGTTGGGTTCTTTATTTTATTTAATCAATATTTGGTTTGCCATGGTTAACACTTGGTCATGGTCTACCTTTCTCCTCCACTCTCTCTCTAGGTGGATTTCCTCTGAAGGAACATTTTTGGGAGCCAAGGTAGAATTTTGGAGTTAGTGTTCCTCCCCTGGAATTTCCGATGCATGAACCAGGACCAAGTCAGACATGAAGTGGCTTTAATCTATTGTAAGAATAACCCTTGTAGGGAACTAGGACCTTTTTGTTGGACTCTAAGCTAATAATTGAACTTTAAAGTAGAATTGATTAATATCCTCAGAGTTTGCTCTCAGTCGTCTCCCACTTTATCCTCGTCCTCTGTAGTTCATATTATGTTGACTTTCAATTACAAAGCAAGAAGTCACAAACAGCGCTTTAAAACCACGCAAAACATATCGCATGAGTGATTTATGGTACTTTCGCGCCATATATGTGCAATCTGGCAAGCACATCTACGCTTCTCCCTTCTCCACATTCTCTGCACAAGAGGAGCAAATCTCCCTTCTAAGGGGGATCAAAACAGTGTCAGAAGTTGGCTGTAGTAACTGAAAGAAACTTGGATGCAAAATGTTATTGCCAAAACAATGTGTGTCTCCACTGCTCAGTTTAATGCAGTGTAGTTGAAACACCGCAGTTCATTCAGACGTTGGGACACCGCTGCAATTCATTTGCTTCCCTTTTCCACAAAGCTCTTCTCTCTGGTGTTTGTTTTGCACTTCTGTCATTTACGTGGTTGTGCCATCTTTCCTATGCAGTTTAAAGAATTAGCCCTTGCATTACTATGAGAGATGATTTTTCTAACTTTATCATTTTATCTTGTGATTTTAAGTTGGTTTATGTTTACAGTATTTTCTGCAGTATTTACAGTATTTGCTTTCAGTCACAGTTTGAAAAAAATACAACCAAAAGAATTAGCATCATTTCTGGATTCTGGATTCAGTTCTTTTCAAGAAGGACAATCGAACACAGCCTATGTAGAGATGTAGCAAATTATACATGGTTGTAAAGGACATATTTGGGAAGTGCACGACTAACAGTTCTTGTGTTAACGTGTTCCTTGGAGTTGCTGATGTTGCTTGTTCAGTAAAGTTCTCAAAGAAATCTCTGAGGCCTTCACAGAACAGTTCTATATGCATGATTAAATTATACATGTGTTTACAATTTAGATGGCTGCTTAAAATGAATTGCAGCACTGTATTTATTTAGGGGTATCAGAGTAAAGGGGCTGAACTCGAAGGGCGACAACAAATTTCCAACTTTCAGTGTATCATTTTTCTTCCACTTCACACTTTTGCACCATTTTGTGCTGGTGTATCACATACAATTCCAATAAATTACACAGAATTTAGCTAGTTGTTGACATACTTTTGCAAATATTCTGAATCCATGAGATCTAGGCTCCACATTTGGGTCTTGGAACCTCTTAGAACACAACTAAACTCTTACAAAGGCACAACTATCAATGATTGAATTATCTTTTCTAAAGACAGCGAGAGGCTGGAGCATAAACACGTCTCTCTGAACACACAGAGGGACAGATGAGCTCCCTTCTGTTGTTTTAGTTAGTGCAGTACTTTATTGTAAAACTGAAATGATATTGTTCCAGTGGCAGCTTGGTGTAAATGTTTTCCACGCGGGATTCAGCCATATCATTCCGAGCGCTCGCTGTGTTTATCACTGTTTACCGAGCAACTCAGGCTACTGTACTGTGTCCTTACTCATGATGTACAGCCTTGCTGCCTGTTATAACACGAAGCCTAGTCAAAGGAAACAATTACTACTCCTGGCTGTACGTGAAAACATAGGAAGACATAAGGACCATCCCGAGGTTTTACGATGCCAAATATATACTCCGAAGCAATAAAAACCAGAGAAAGCTGCACCTCGAAACACAAACAAAACAGCCTCCCGCATTCCACATGGAGTGTGTTTGTTTGTGGGACGAGTTTGAGATCTATCGTACAAATGAGCCTGTGTGTATCTTTGGACGGTTTGTGTTTTCAAAGGTGAGGAGTCTCGGAGACTGAGAGTGGTATACTGGCTCCGGTGATGCGATAAACACCATTTAGTCTACTTGAAGCAACAACAAATACACAATTGTGAATTATGTCTGGGTGCAGGCAAACATTGCAGAAGAAGCTTTTTACTTATTTACCACACGCAGGACTTTAAGTTAATGTGATTTTAAAACAAATGTATATTTTGTTTCCCCTTCAGACTTCATTAGAAGTCTGAAGAACATTTAAAGACATCCGAATTGCTTTCTAAAAATTCATAAGAATCACTTCTAGCTTGCAATCTGGGATGGCTCTGCACTATCTATCAGTGTCACTCAGGTATCGCTGTTAGTGTCAGCATCAGAACGTGTCAGCTGGTATCACTCACTGGTATCTGCGTCTGTGAGGCCTACACAATCTGACCCTGACCCTCTATCTCCTCTGTTTCCCACACCTCTGCCTCGCGTCTGCATTGTCAGCGCAAACCCCTAGATTCTCTGGTATGTTGCTGGAATTTCGACTATTTTTCTAGGTCACCGTTGTTTGTGCCTTCGTGAGGTGTGTCTGTAAATTCCCACACAGGGAGATAGATAAACACTCTAGCACCATCACATGCATATAAAGCCCTTGCCTCAAAGCAGCTCCACACCCCATGCAGCAGAAAATCTGCGCCGCAAACGGACATGTTTGTTTATGCAGCAAATATCTTATGCTAGGTGATGCTGAAAAAAAGAAAAAAAACTAGCCCGTGCATTCGGTTTCTCTAGTGGATGATTGCAATTCTTTATCATCAGGATGCATGACTTTATTTTTCTTAAAAGGATTTCAGCTAATTCTTTATGCTTTACAATCAAGCGCCGTCATACAGCTGGGAAAACTCGAGGACTCGTCTGTTTTTCTAACATATCTGGGCACATGGATATTAAATGTAATTATCTTTGATGAAAATACATGACAACAACCAAAGAAGATTATCATAACTTTCTGTAAATTGCAAAATAAAAATGTAATATGTGGTGCGCAATTAATTAGGACACCCTGGCCATCCACACAAGTACTCTGAACTCTCTGAACTCAGACAGCAAGCCTCCAAAAGAGTCCTGAGACCCTGAAGTCATCATTGGCCTACAGTAGGATTTTGATTTTGTCTAAATGAAAGGGATACATGTAGAGTCAGAAAGAAAGGCCTAACTTGTCCAGTTCACCGTCATACAGTCCACCATGTTATCTATCATGATTAAGAGGTTGCTTGAGGAAACTATACAACAATTTATGACAAGTCTGAAGTTAAATGTTTTACAGTTATCTTGTGAGACAAAACAGCAGCAGCATTAGAATACGATGCTCCGGTTGGAGAGAATTGGACAAAATGTGCTGCTGGGTACAGAGAACACATCCATACTTTCAGCCTATCCATGCTTGCTTTGCCATTTCTCATTGCCATTTAATCTTCTTGGATCCTTTCTGTTTGACAGAAACTCACTTCCAGCTCCAGCATTACGAGAAAGGTTGACTCATTGCGTGCCAGATCTAAACCCGGCCAAGCAGGTGCTCTTCTAAATCACTGCACCTCACCGCCGGCCAGCCAGAGCGCAAGCTGCGGCTGTTTAGAAGGTGTCAACGGGCACCGGATCAGTGATGGTCATTTATGCTGCAGCTGAAGGCTCTCTGCAGATATACCTAAACTCTATGACCCCTGACCTCACCGGCCTACACCCCTGTCAACTTTACCCCACAAAAAAAAAAAAAAAAAAAAAGACAGCAGGAAGACAAAGGTTGTGTTGGCCCCGAGGGGTAAACCAACCCAACTATACACATGCAGCAACAGACTTATGTATTTGTGTGCTATCTGGTCGTGAGCAGTGAGTGACAGAGCAGAAACACTTTTAACATTCTGAAGCTTTGACCAGACAAGTGATGGGTGAGGTCCTTCTGTCTTAGCCTGCAGGTGTATACATGTGTCTGTGTGTGCAAAACAGATCGCTTGGCTGACGGTCCGACCACCTAGAGGAGGCTGACTACTGCTGACAAATACCTGCATCAGAGGCAGGAAGGAGGAAAGAGGCGGTCAGAGGGATGCGCACCAGATGGAGCTGGTAATGATGATGAATAATGGGGAATAAGGCTCAGCTTAGATTAGCATCTGCTTCAAAAAGACTCACCAAGTAGCATTTTTATCCCAACATGAGCCATTTTGACTTATTCTATTTCCTGTCGCTATGTTGCACTTCTTTTTTTCTAGTAGTGAACGAACTACATATTAAAATCCGCTTGTTTGGCCGAGTTCTGTGTTGGACATCGAGTACACGTGCGCGTGCATGAATGTGGACGTAATCCTGGAGTCCGATCTCCATTCTCAGACTTGTCATTTGGCAAAGACTGCCCAGTCTGACATGCGTTGCAGCCTTGACGTAAGTTTCATAAATCTTCTTTTACTGTCAGATTTGAGACACAGATGGAGCCAAGAGTGAGAACAAGATCTAGAGCAAAAAAAAAGAAGACTGGCACAGTTCAAAATAATTGTGATAATGTCGAACAAATGTTTGCTCCGTCTGTGTTATGAATAGTCTAACTGGAATGAAGCAACACATTCATCTGTATTGCTTTGCGTCATGACACAATGGCAGGTGTGGTGAAAGATCTGGAAATTATGCAACCCTGGAGCCTGGAAGTTAGAGTGGATATCAAAAGCCACAAAAATGGGCTGAAGACAATTCAATCCAAACAAATCTGGTTGGGAGAAAAAACAAATAAATAAAGTGCAATAACCCAATTGCACGGGTGTTCAACATGTTCAACCAATACTGTGTTGAATCACCCATTGATTGAATCTCCCTTTTCTTTATTGCTTAAATTAAATCTGATTAAGGTGAGAAACTTTTGAAATGTGGTGCCAAAAGATGCTTCAAAAAAGAATGAGTATTAGGATGTGAGCAATCGTACATCGAGGTTATGGCTCATTTTTTATCTTTGACATTTTTTTCCCTAAATAAAAATGGTTGTTTTTCAACTAAGTTTCTATAAGTTTCTTAGCTCTATTTATGTGGGGGAAATGGCCGTCGATCATCTGCATCTGTTCCGACATGTTCCTCTTTATTTTTAGCCTAGATAAGTTGGCCTACCTCTTTATGTAAGGATTCCTCTCTGCAATGGAAAACAAACACATCGGATGTTTGATGTCACTCTTGTGTCCTCATTTAGTCTGCTCCGCCTCTCCTCCACCACCTCGTTGCCCCAACATTGTCTGCGAGTTGCTGAGACTAATGGTTTGTCTGCGACGGGAATACTCTCGGCTTGGCATTCAGAACACAGATAGAAATGACCACAGGACACTGGCACTAGTCTCACTAGTGTGGCTTGATAATATTACTCTTGGGAGAGGCAATAAAGCTTATCTAATGATATTGGCCTCTGGTAGCTATTTAAAGACCACTTTGGGAATGTTGATGGCTCTTTTAGGGGAAATAAGGCTTGTAGGATAACAGGTAAGTCATAAATCATGTCAGGCTTTTCTTCCTACTGTGAAGGAGAATTTTAATAACCAGCTTACAATAAAGATTTTTACTTAGGATAACATTTCTTGTGGCTCTTTACTTCAGGTCTCCTGTTCTAAGGAGAGATTACTTTATCACCAGAACTCAGTGAGGTGTTACAAAAACCTTTGTAAAAAGATGGTGACTGAATTGTGTAAGTCTCAAAAACATTTTAAGAAATCCTTCGGTGTTTTCC
Source organism: Brachyrhaphis roseni (assembly GCA_903066815.1). Taxonomy (NCBI): domain Eukaryota; kingdom Metazoa; phylum Chordata; class Actinopteri; order Cyprinodontiformes; family Poeciliidae; genus Brachyrhaphis; species Brachyrhaphis roseni. Next base: position 67,706 of record CAEFZY010067139.1, read on the forward strand.
CTCCGTGCTTGTGTGTGATATATTTCCTAGACTGGACTCAAATGCAAAAAAGAATCAACTGGAGTCTGGGAAGCAGAGGGGGCTGAGGCTGAGAAGATTGCTGGAAAGTATTCCCTGTGATAAGCCGCCCAAGAAGCCTTTGATTAAATGTGGTCCCAGTAAGAGCCCACACTAGGCCCTCTGTGGCACGACCATGTCCCATCTCCAGCTATCAACAGCCCTGGGTAATTACAGCCATCTAGTCATTAGCCTGGGACCCACCTGGAATTCCACACAGGGAGGTGGGTGGGATGGGGGTAGGAGAGGGTGAGCAGGGGTTGGGGGTTTTAGGCTGGGTCTTTAATAAAACACTTCCCTCTCCTTGACTGACACAACACTCCTCACCCTGATCCACACATAACCAACCTTTTGTTACTGAAATACAATTCTGCATACAAATCTTGGGTCATCTCTCTCTCTCTCATTTTTAATAAACAGGCAGGGCATTTTATTTCTTTATTTTTTTTATTTATTTATTGAAGATTTGATCAATAATTATGTTTCATTTAGGGGGTGTTACAAGTTTTTTCTTAACTTTTTCACTCTTCTCAGTCATTGAAAGTTCAACTTCTTAACCTTTTTGGGGATTTTTTTTTTCTTTTAAAGTCATTCAATGGTGACTTAAGTTTCAGTCATGCATCACATAGCTTCTACATTCAAGGGATGGATTGGTGGATCAGTGCTAACATATACACAACTTGGCTAAGAAACTACTTTAAATTGAATCTTTGGTTACATGTTACCAACAACATCTTGCTAAAACTCAATTTGTTGCCATATCTATTGTTAATTCTTTGAAAAATACAAAAATCAAAGAATTCTTTGATTACAAAACGAATACAATACAGTTGTATACAGTTTCAACTGTATACAACTATACAGTTTCTTATCTTCCTTATATGTGTGAACATCTTAAAATGTGTAACTAAACGCAAACAAAAAGAGCACATTTTGTGAAACATTAAGTTGTGTCAGGTTTATGACGTATGCGTATCATTCATGATGAATTCCTATTTCGTATGGTGCATGTATATTGGGATCAAGGGTGTCAAACTCATTGTGCGACGTCATCAGGATGAAGGAAGTTACTTTTGGAGCTACTTTAGGCACGTAGAACGCCAAGAATAGTAAATCCTAACTATCATTTGCATAGTGAGAATAATTAATGTTGATATCAAGTTATTATGTTGACATTTGAGTACAGCTTGCTTACATATACAGTGACGGATATAAGCTGTATATATAACATCTCTGCAAAGCTCATGGCACAGAATGTTTCAAGCAGTTCCAATAAAGAGATTTTCAAAGCTTAGCATTGAATGATGTGTGGCACATTTTTATGGAAACAAAATTATTTACAAATAACTGCTTATTTCCGTAGTAAAGAAACAGATAAGCAACCTTATGACGGGGAATAAGAAATAAAATGTTTACCATACACTCTTCAGTACCTAGTAAAATAGTTCCTTAAGGACTGTTAGCTGAAAATGTGGAACACAATATATTAATAAACTAATGGTAGATGAGTTTCTTAGACCCTTTGCTCATTACTAGACAGCACGAGACATAAAACTCAGTCAGGCTGGAAAAAACTATGATCAATAGCACTTTAAAAGATAAACAGAAAGCCGAGTAGCTTGGAGTCAAATTTGGAAAACAATACGACTTTGTTTAAAATGGTTGCATAATACTGCAGTTCGTAATATTAGTACTTCTTTCACATTTTATGTGACTGCAGTAAAACTTTGCTCTTTGTTTAGTCTCGTCAAGACTGATTCGCTTAACTTGCCATCATTTGCCCATTATTTGATATATGTGACTGGACAAAAACAAAACCAACCAGCAACAAACTAATTCACCATATATTTTATATGAACATCTGTTTAGATAGAGCGTTATACAAACTGTTATACAAGCAAGTTCAAGAGCAGAAAAGTGAAATCTGTGGATGTCGTGGTTGATGTGTGACCCATAAATGCCTCAGTTTTCTTTGTCTTCTTCTCAGCAGCAGGTTTTTCTAATTACACACACAAAAAATACTAAAACTCGCTGTATAATCACAGTAATGCAAGTGCTCTTCTCTCTCCTTGCAAAAGCCAATGTAGTGCAGTCTCATCAACAGATGAGGAATGAAACAACACTTTACAATTTAAATAATCCACTATAAACAGTTTTTGTTTTCATTTTCCTCCTTTTGTCTGTCCTTTTACACAGTGTCACTCTATGCTCCAGTGATGCATTTGTCCAATTATTTTAAAATTCCTCTGGTGTCCATCTCCTTTTCCTCTAGCAGTCCTCTTCCTGGACGCTTGTCCGGCAACATGTTGCCATGTTCAGACATCTTGAATTGCACTTTCCAAGGTACTGTCCACAGTCCAACCAAGCATGCTTTTTGTTTTGTTTTTATCCCAAAAGATAATCCTTGTTACCACCCCATCCCAAAAAAACACAAAACAAACAAACAAAAAAAAAACATAAACAAAGCAAAGTTATATGAGTATATGATATGATGCCATTAATAATACTGGATATGTTTTAAGGCTCAAGTAACATCTGTCTTTGAAGAATCATGAAAGCAGCAGACCATCTGAAAAGTAGCAGTACCACACACCAGAAGCAGGTCGTCTGGGCCGAACCTCTCTTTGAAGCCAAGTTGTTATCACTGACATCTGATCCCAGCAGGTTTAATCGCAGAGACATTCACAAATAGGAGCTAATATGTGTTGACTCATTACGATGGATAACGGAGTCTTAGTGCTTTCACAAACAAGTTTAAAAAAAAAAAAAGAAAGAATAAAAAGCCATGCAATGATGAGACAAGGTCGGGGCGGAGATGCATAGCACTTTTGGACAGACATTTCCAGAATGCCACTTTCTACATGATGTCCTGCAAAGGGGTATCGGGTGGGGCTGCGTTTGATGGAAACAAAGGAGCAGCGCGACCTCAGGTCTTGTCCAACCACTCTGCTCGCTTAGGGGCCTTGCACGTGTGTATGTCCACGGCCTCCTCGCAGTCCTTGCACTCCACCGCGCAGCACCATTTGAACTTGCACTCACACTTGGTGATTTGCATGACTCGGGTGGTGTCGTAGCCTCTCCCGCAGCACATGACCTCACAGCCGTCCGTGCCCCGCGATGTCTTGTTGCAGACCCGTCCAGCGGTGCCCAGAGAACCTGCGCAGAGAGTTTGAGAGTTTACTTATTTGTTTGTCTACAAAAGCTGATGTTTACAGTAGCATGTTCAGTGACAAAAGAAACTACAGTGAAAGACATACAGTGCCTTGCAAAAATATCCCAAAATTTCACACTTTGTCACAAACTTCAATGAATTTTATCAGGAACTTGTGTGAATGGTCGAACCAAAGCAGTGCATAATTGTGAAACATTCCTTCTACAGTTAAAAAAAACTGAAAAGTGTGGCATAATTATGTATGTAGCTTCCCGATTCAATACGTTGTAGAACCACCTTTTCTTGGAGTAACAGCTGCAAGACTGTATGTCTCTACAAGCTCAAGACATGGGTGCATTTGACTATATTTAGATGTATCCTAGTAAATGTTTTGCCAGGCATTGTAATTTTATTGAATGTTTGTCAGGACACACCAAAGTTTTACTGCTATTTCTCACTCACTGTCATGTATTACTAAAAGAATAAAATCCCTCTGCAATTCCCAGATCTGCTACTTGTTTATCTTAGCTACTAAATATTGCATTCTCCTTTTCCTTAGTTCTGTTGACCCAGATCTTATCTGCAAAGGTGGTAACTTTTGTATTGCGGAAATCCTGGGAGAATTTATCAGCCTGACCTGAGAGAATTTAACAATCACCCTTTTAAGAGTCAGGTGAATAAAAAAGTAAAGTATTACCTATTTGCAATGTCCAATACAGACCAAGTAGTTTATTGACGCCTCCATACAAAGAGTAGAGGATCTCAATAAGATTTAAACAGCTTATCTTAGTCTAGAAAAAGGACAAAATAAATAAATAAATAAATAAATGGTGCTAACTGAGAGCAGCTAAAAGCAGTAGAACAGTGCAGCTGAAACTTTTACCATTCCTGGTAAAGTGAGTGAATCTGACGGAGTTTAGGCGCTTTGAGTTTCAGTATGTGCGGTTATGATGCCAAATCAATTTAAAACGCTCGTCAGCGGTGATGAATGCCTCGTAGCGCTTAGCAGCCGGGCTACCACTCAGTGCAGCAGCACATTGTCCATGTCTTATGTGAATGTCATCCCCACAGAGATTAGCGTTCATGTTTGGTGTGAGAAGCTCCCTGTTTGAACTGCTACCTATCACAACAAGCGGCCTGTACAACAACAGACCCACACACACAACTATGCGGTGTTGGTAGAGCGGCCTGTAGTTACACTGCCTTTCCCAAGCCACTGCTCCCTTTGAAGCAGCTCGGTGTGTGTGTGTGAGGGTTAAATGGACAGTGGAGCATGACAGACAGACAGGCTCTCACACTCGGAGGCCCACTCTGCCCTCAAGCTACGCTTAGCTCAGACAGACAGAGAGGGAGAAAGACTGTGACAGACACAGAGAAGTGACTTTTTTTTCTTTTTTTTTTTAATTAGCTGCTTGTGTCCCTAGGCTGTGGATTCCACTGAGAAGGTGAGAATGACAGGGGAGGGTGGATGAAGGGACAGAGAGACAGGGAGACAAAATGAGAGTGCATGGAAAGGCTGGAAAAAGCTTCAACGTAACGTCATCAAATACAGTCCAACCGTTCTTCATCCATCACCCAGTCAGTTTGAAACGGTCACATATGATCAGGTCCACTGTTTAAAGAGGAATCAAGACATCTCCTGACCACAAGGTGGTGTGTGTGGGTGTGTGCGTGTCGGTGCGTGTGCGTGTGTGTGAGAGAGAATTGACAGACTGACAGAGGTCAGGTGGTCACAGAACAACCATGTCCTCAGGGTACAAGGATATTAGCTTCCACCAACATCACAGGGGAGGCCTGCTGTGTTATCTGACTACTATTACACACACACACACACACACCCCCACCCGTACACCCGCACACTGACATTCATGACCACAAAACACACTAGTCATGCATGAGCATACACAAAACACATAAATAGCACCTCTAAAACATAAGAGAGTCTGGGCAATCCATCAACATCCATGAGAAACAACCCCTCTGTCTTTTACCCCCTCCTTGCTTTTGCAGTCTTACCTGCTGCTTTGTCTTGGAGGCAATAATCCGGAGAGTTCTCAAAGTACACCAGATCATTCTTGGTGGCCTTCCTGAAGGCTTTGTTGGCCACAGTAAAGCCTGTCCCGTCCTGATTCATTATCACTTCAACCGCCCCGTTGTACTTCCTCCGCAGGTAGTCGCCCGTCTTCCTGAAGTCTGATAGGGCCATCCAGCAGGTCCGCAGCGTGCAGGAGCCGCTCACGCCATGACATTTACACTCCATGTTCATGAAGCGCTTCACCGCCTGCGCAAAGAGGTTTGGTATTTGATTAGTGTTGTTTCGATCAGTATTGCATTTGATTTCATGTCTTGCAAAATGTTTAAGGCCATCTACTATTATTATTTTCCCTTTCATTGCTAACTTTTATCTGTCTTTTATGTTGTAAAAAATAAAATACATTTTAAATCATCTGCTCCGATTTTGAGCAGATGATTCTACAGCATGTAGAATTAAATTTCACTGTAGATGTTTGTCCTCGAAATAAAAGGTTGGTCCCAGACATATAAATAATATAGCGACCTAGAAAATTAAGAAACATTTGAGCAAGGATTATTAATAACCAAATAAATCAAATTAATGGGTCATTACCAGGCCTCTGCAGAGCTAAAATTTGTTGATGAGCCATTTGATTCAGTTCTGTTGGAGAGAGGAGAGAACTACAAGGTGTATTTTGGTAGAGCTCAAAGGCTGGACTAGGACGCCCTTGATTTAGACTCACCTGTGTATGGAAAGCCTCAAACAGGTAAAAAAAATAAGCACTAGCCTTCAGCTGACCATATTTCTTTTTCAACAGCACTGGTGTTTATAACATTGCTGGTGTAATTCATATGAATATTAATCAAGATGAACAGATGGTCTAAGCTAAATGACAGTAAAGACTGATGATTTAAAACCAATGACTGAGATGCCATTTTAGGAACACATCCCCGACTGCTCGAAGGTCAAGAATGAGATGGACATGCACATCAATAAAGAAAAAACAAAAAAAAGCATCTCATGCGTACCGAACAAAAAACGTATCAATGCTGAAGCTAAAGAAGCTTCATGTTTTTTTTTATTTCTGATTTAATTTGGGTACAGCGTTGCAAAAGATTTTCCAAAAAGAAAACAATGTTTAAACGTTTAAGAAATTCAGTCTCTTGCCCATTTTTATTTTAAAATTTTCAACAAACGCAAAATATTTTTTTATTTCAATTAAAGCTTCTGGTGTACTTTTGTGCAGTTATCAACATTTTACTTATTTAGTATTGAGTCATTTATTTAAACCATCAAAATCACATGATTTTCATATGGAAATCATCCACTCACTGTTCTGCCACAGCGGTTGTTGTGGAGGTTCATGAGTGCCCGGCCATCCCGGATGGGTCGCTCTTTGGCATCAATGAAGGTTTTGGCAAATTTGATCCCATAGTTGACGTTATCGCTGCATCCACCCCAGTCAAAGTCTCCTTTTCCGTCGTTAGCTCGCCCCCGCCGGAGGGGGTCGCAGTTACACAGCTTCAGCTCCCCCTGGCTGCAGGCACGGGTCAGCGCATACACGACTCCCGCTGAGGAGATGGCGTAGACGAAAGCTGCTTCACGACTGCCTGAGAGGGAAGGGTATAAATATAGAGGTTTCTGAGTACAGGTGACACAGTCACTCAGTCACAGCATGTAATAAGTCCTTAACGAACCAAAAAACAGCATTGCGGCACATGCTACACTTCCAGAGATGCGCATACTGCCATGACAAGACCTGGTTGTGAGCCATGAGGACATGAAGGTGCAGCTGACGGAGTAAATCAGCCCCGATGTGGAGTAAAGAGCAGCTCTGTTTAAATATTATCATGGAAATAATCCTTGCTGTGGGGCTCTCCCCTGCTCACATAAATTGTTTAAATACAGACACAGTGATACCCCATTTATCAGCACCAGGGTGATGTCATGAGAACATTATCTACCATTGCTGTGCTGATCTGTTCTTTGCCGGTTCCCCAGGACATGACTCACGCATCATGCGGCCAAATACAAAAGGAAATTTTTATGATGTGATCGGTCACGGTTGCTCTTTGCAATGTCTCGTAGCAAAGGGGTCAAAGTTAACCTTTCCTCTCTTAAACTGAAACACAATAAAAATGCATTTAAAGCTGGATTCTGAGATGACAGAAAAACTCCAGTCCCTAAATAAGGCCATGAGTCTTTCTCTGTTAACTCACCAGGTTAAAACGCTTAAGAAAAGTTTGTCCATTTAGTTTATCAGGTGCATAGGAGCAGATAAACATGACATTTAATTTTCAGCATTAACTTTGTTTGCCCAATGCCATTACTTTGGAACGTGATAAAAATATCGAAATTTTCAGCTGTGTGTTTTAAAATCACATTAAGTTTTCGTGCAAACGCATATTGACAAGCTGTCATCACAGAGGTTTTCCTCTTGTCCCGCTTGGAAGCTATTTGTGTGCAGTGAAGAGAAATCAACACCTAATATTTACACAGGAATTTATGAATGATGAATTTTTCTTTTTTTATTCAGGCAACCCATTTCCTTAGCACAGCTCTCAGGGGTTCATGTCATTTTATCATATAGAGACGTGTAATAAATAGATTTGTATGTCACTTCCAAAACACATTCAGCTGCCGAGGGTTTAAACCTTCATTTTAATGTTGCTGACTTGCAATGTATCCCAGCTGAATTTTTGTCCTATCTGTCATCTTCTTATCTAAAATCTCCATTTCAAATAAGATAAGATTTTGATTTTTTTGGGCCTCATGAGTCTATATTCTAACTTATACAGATGTTTACACTGGCTGCATACCAAAAATATATTTTGCATCTCTGAATATCTGACCAAGAGTGCAATTTGTTGATGTGCGTGTGTGTGTGTGTCCTTCACTTCACTTGGTGTTTTTTGTCTTTTAAACTTATGTATTTATGTAAGTATTTGTTAACTTTTTTAAGGATAAAGGAAAGAGCACACAAGCATTGTTGCGTAGTCTGCAGTGAGCAAACCGCTTGTACTGTATATTCACCAAACTGTCCCGTTTACTCTTGGAGGTGAGGAGCTGGGGGCAGAGGATGCAGACGGGATACATGTGGGAGAGAAGTGACGAGGGCATCGCTGGTCATCTTTCAAAACTGCGCTGTTTGCCTGACAGTGAGAATATCTCTCTAAATATTTACATCTACATTACTGTTTATTCCTCTCACCCCTTCGTTCCCCCTGCCGCACACACGCAGCCATACAGGCAGGGTGAGTGTCTTCATATCTTTCACTTTCCGCCGTGCTCCGACGGCCCCCACACATGCTTGAGATGGTTGGCCCAGACCCAATAACAATCTGTAGGAAGTCACTGACGTCAAAATCTAGATATAAGGACACTGACACATTCTTTTTTTTTCTTTTCTTCCGACTGAATCTAACATCTTAAAGAGCTGCAAAGGAGCTTGTTGGAAAGCAAATCGTTGTGAGAAATACTATGCACTTTGGATTTGCAACCCGTATTCTTTTGTAACTCCAAATGATGTTGCCTCTGTTCAGAATCTTATGCATGCATGGTCCATGTCCTGATGTAACAAATAATATTAGATTATCTATTCAGAGTCTCTTTATGCTTTTGACAATTTCATGCCTTACTACTTTTATTTTGCATTTGTAAACAAAATATTTTGGGCCCACATAGAGGATTAAATTTTTTTATGAGTAACTGTATTACGAAATTATGAAGATAAATAGTTATGAACATTGAAGTGGAAAGTTACAATAAGGTCACTTCTGCTAGTTATATTGCTATATGTTTATTCTAAGTTCCTGTATAGTTCCACTAAAATAAAGCTATTTGGGTTACATGTACAAGGTTGGGAGTTGTTTTCTACAGCTGCATCAGAACCAGACTGTCTCTCCTTGTTTTGGATCCTTTATCCTTGGTATAAAATTCATGTGTTGTCTCTGCATGGCAGAGCTTTTCACCCAGAATTGCTTCATTATTGATTGTCCTACAAGCTCTCTGTATTGTGCACAATATATGAATAAACCTGATTGAGTGATTTCACTTGACAGTGCTTGGAAATATTTTCTTTCCACAACAACATACAGGAATCTAAAACATATTTCAATTTAACGGTATGTTTTTTTCTAAAGGCTTTCTGTTAACCATTTTTCATTGATTGTGGTTTTGATCCTATTTGGGCCAACTTACTTGCTTAAAACATTACAAACTGTGACCCTTACAGAAATAAAATAACTGACTGACCTCCTGTTGGTTGATAATATGCACTGGAGTCCCATGACCAAATTTTTCTACCCAAAGCAATAATAGAGCTACAGAAACTGAGTGTAAGTCACTGGTTGTTAGCAGAATGATAGAAACGACAGAAATACAAAATGATGTGAAGGGAAGAGAGAAAAAAATCAACCTATTAATCCTTCATCCTTATTTTTATTTATTTTTTTACATTTGTCATTTTAGTTACATTCAAGTTTTATATTAACCAGCTAGAATCTGCCTGGTCCTGCTATTGTGAGACTATATATGTGTGATGCGCACTTAAAACGACAATTCTTCCGCACATGTAAAGATGGATGATTTTAAAAAACACATCAAATTCTTGATAAGTTGTGGTGTATCATTTGGAAACAATATGGTTGCATAAATCAACTCTTTGTTGCCAAATCTTCAGACCCTCCTGCTCAGTTCTGCTCACAATCCATTCTGGCAGAAGTTTAACTGTATTTAACCAATAAGCCATGCAGCCAATCACATGCAAGAGCAGACTGAGATCGTACAGTTATGTAAAAGAAAGAAGGTAGACGGTCAATCGTCAGCAAGTGTGGTGGTACAGACCACTCAAATTCCTGATTTGATTGACCTGCACCACCACATGTTTAGATTCACTTAAGGAAAAATGTGAAGCAATAATGTCAAGAGTTCAGCATTTATTTATCTGATTTGTTTACCTGATTGTGTTCAGGTGTTCATATAAAGGTTTGATTCAAACATCACTGCAGCATTTCTATTTTTAGCAAAAAAAAAAAAAAGGTACATAGCAATTAAGCTTTTATAAAAACATTGCGTAGAATATGTTTACCACCACACAAACAATTCATATTTGCAAAATTAGGTTTAAACAGAAGGCTTTAAATGATAATAAATGAAGTGGAGAAGTGCAATTTGGATCTTCTAATGGAACGAGACGCCAAAAGCACTGAACCTTTAGTAAGAAATCTTTCTCTTTCCTCTATTTTAAGTTGACAGTGACTAGGTGCGCCACTGCTATCTTGTGGGTTGTAGTGTAAAACTATAGGCCTGTGAGCTACATGCCATGGTGAAACTGATCATCAAAATTAAAATCTACTTCAGCTAAAATACTGATTCCCAAACACAATAAAACAGAACCAACCCTAGATCTGAAAATCTGAATTCTCTCATATAGCCACTTAGCTCTTAAAGGCCTACAGGGGATCACACTTGTAAAGCTCACCAAGCGAAACTATTGTAGCCAGTTAACTTTGCATGTTTTGTGGAGTGTGAGGGGGAAGAAAACAAAGCAGAGTGTGCACTGAAAAAATATTCTAACACCAAGCAGAAAGGAATGAGCTGGGATTCAAATTCATTGCCTTCTTGCTGTATGTGAACTGTGCTAACAACTGGGCCACCATGCAGCCTTAGCATAGCCTTCAGAACGCAAAAGAATGCAGGAAAAGGGTGAACATAGAAGGTCAAAGAAAGACCTGCTTCAGGTTCACCAAGCAGTTATTTTTATTTATTTTTTGTACACTCAGAGACTTACTCCGGAGCAAGACACGTCCAAAGACGGTGTGATCGCGGTCCAGTGTGCTGCAGTTCCACCGGTGGTGTCTGAACTGGTGTTGGCACTCTCTGATCCACTCCTTGGTGCCCTCGCCGATGGCCTGCATGATGTCTGGGTGGCGCTGGCAGAGCTGCCGCTGTTTGTTGACAAGGCCGGGGATGTTGTCACAGATTACACGAGCTCCCAGAGCCCCGATGTACCTGAAAGTGTCAGAAAAAATAAAGTTTGGAGATGTTGTATGAAGCGATCAGTAATCTTCCATGTCATTTCTAATATCACTATGAAATGGTTAGGACACAGTGACAGGTGGCATCCTGCAATTAACTGCTTCATGTAGTTTCGACTTGAATGGGTGTTCTCAAGAGGACGCAAAGAGGAGAGTGGCATGAAGAAAAGCTACTGAAACAAGCCCCCTGTGAGTCAGAGTTCACTACACTTAACAGTTTAAGGTTTGCGAGTAGAAGGGGAGTGGAAACCATTTACTCCACTCTCCAAATAAATAAGCACTTAACCTCTCTGCACAAGACCTGTGAGTGTATGTGTGTTTAAACATTTCCCAGTCGAAATCATGTTGTCACAAATCAGAGCTCTAAGTCTGCAGAGTCCAATAACCCTGTCAAATTTTATTCACTTTATGCTCTTCTGCCTTTTGCTTAATTGCTTTTACCTAACCAGAAGGGTCTTCAAATGTCCAAATAAAGCAGACTTTTACAGTATCTCCCCAAGACACTTTGTTGAGGTTGCCCAAACTTTCTGGACAAGTGAACTCTTTTTATTTCTGTACATGAGACATCTTCCAGACTTATGGCTGTAGGGGGGCTTTGACGGATCAGGCAGGGAAGGCTAGAGAGCTTGTAGCTTTATCGCCCTCTTGTATAAGGCTGAGAAGAAGGTAGTCTCTGGAGACTCACTACTCCCCTGAGTGGGATTAGAGAGGAAAGAGCAGAGCTGTATACCCATCAAAGGAAATGCTGTAACAGCAATTCACACCTAATTCTTTTCAATGTAACTCTCTAAGAGAAAAGAGGGTTTGTGGACAGTAAATCATTACCCAAAGGTAAAAAAAATAACATGGTGTTAAAACTTCTGAGTATACTAGGGAACTAGGAAAACACAAGGTGAAAAATGTTGCTGATGGCTAAAATCTACTTGTTTTCTACTTGCCTGGGCCCTTAGGGTGAAAATTTGTTGTAAAACTAAAATATCCTGTCTTTTCATTGAGTAGAAAAATATGAGCATATGTGATGCACATGTGCCAGCAACACTCTTCAGAGTGGAAGATGTCCACACAAAGGAAGAAAGTGAGTTGCTAAAATACCCTGAGACATAAGGAGTTGCTTGAAAAGAAACTGTAGGGTATTCAGAGGCTTTAGGTCCCAACTGTTCATTCAGGTCCCAACAACAGAGATAGACTTCAGTGTGTGACATTACCATCTTGCTCCAAAACCATTTTCAAAGTTTTGCAGTTTTGCTGGTTTCATGGTGGACTATAAGTTGAAATGAGTTTTCGGATGTTTAATGCCTTACTTACATTTTGTATTCTCTTGAGCTTTCCACCTCTGTCATGTTGGCTTTGGAAAGCTAAAAGTCTTTGGAAATCGTTCAGTTAAATTAAGCATCTGCATGCTTAATTTAACTTAATGTTTACTTTTGAAAAAAGTTATGTTAATTGCAAATATAAGCTAATGCTAAAGGCAACTTAAAATGCAAACCCTAAATGTTTTCTGCTACAGACCACATTTTACAGTGACTGTTCCTTCAAGCAAAGCATGTCACATCGCCTCTGCTCCTACTACAAATAACTGTTGACTGCTCATAGCAGGAAACATAGAAAAAGATATTTTGAATGCAATTATTGCTCTTCAAGAAAAATCCCAATGGGTTAAAATTGGCAGCTATACAAAACTCAGGAATCAGCCACGAAGCTATGATTGCTGGATCTTGAGAAAAAGATCAGAGTTGCAATGGCTGGGTTCTAATGTGCAACAGAGTTTTTAACACCACCAAAACCTTCAACTTTATTTTTCTTCAGTTAAAAATCCTGATGCCAAACAAAGTGTCAGAATAATGGAGCATTGCCCCTCCCTCTCCAGGAACTGTGCACTGCTTGTAAGGTGATTGAAATAAGTCTGTTGTAAATTTGGAAATATGTAGTGAAAAAAGAAACAAGCATTCATGGCAATGAAAACAAAAGACCACCACTCATCACACATGCTAATTTAATACTGTCTTGAAACTACAATTGGTAATCCATGAATTGCATTTCAGTAAAGTGTCTGATTGTAGGTCAGCTAGAGGACAATAGCCAACCAGCTTGTTTTACTTTTGTTCCTCTTGATCAGAACAGAACAAAATAGCACTCAAAATACCCCACAAAAAGCTATTTTATAAATAATTGTACCTTTCTGTTTAAACTTAAATCAGTAAGATTATATATCTATGTTTTATCTTTTTAATACATTAGACACCTTGAAGTTCTTGTAGTCTTACTCAAGTTTATCAGAGTCTAAGATAATACCAGCCAATGCCTACAACAGTTCTGATACACTAGTCATACATTGACTAGTTAAAACAAATATGTATTAGCAGCGCTCTTCAAATTTGCAAGAAATGTAGGTAAATTAAACTGGAAACATTAACATTCTGAATGAAAAAAGAAGAAGAATTGCACTCAATTTCTCAATTTAAATGACAAAAAATTATCAAAGTTATATAAAATATAATTTATTTTTAACTATAGTTATGTTTTTTTTTAGATGGCAGAAAACATGATTTTCTGCAGGATCCTCTAATCCCCCAAAATAAAAAATAAAAAAAAGGATTAACACCTGTTCCCCCCACGATGTCTTCTCCCATAATCCACACAAACTATTCGACATTCCAGCATTACCAGCACAGACACCTCTCCTATAAACACACACACACTCCCCCCGCTCTCACACACGAACGTTTTCTCTTATGTAACGTCGCCCGAGCTTTAACATTGGTAAAGTCATCTACGTGTGACGCAGATACAGAGGTGGCTGCTACCTGGTGAATTAATGACCAGAGTTTTGCCGCTCCAGCTGAGCAGCGCGAGCTCAGCCAACGACGCTGAGATAAATTACGCGCAAAGCAAAGCGCCGGTATTATTATTACCGTAATCATTACTACTGCTCAGCGCGGCAGGGCCAACAAACTGACACGAGAAGCGGGCGAGCTCACCTTCGAAAAACGCTCGAATCTCATTCACAAACTCATAATTTCTTTCACACCCCGGCGTGCTCCTTGGCTCCTGTTTTTGGAGACACGTCATTAAGAATCTGACGAAATTATGATTTAAAAACACTAAGAGTGCTTTTGCTTCCATTTACTTGTAAAATAATACTTCCAAGTGTAAAATTGAATATCATTTTTAAACTAATAAATATATAAAAGCATATTTATATTTTTAAATGACTTGTTGAGGAACTATAACGACCATAAAGAAACAAACAAACAAACAAAAAACATAAACATTTGAAGAATCCCTTATTGGGTATAAACATTAAACACGTGGTTATTTAAATTCATTCCAATGCAAGTTATCCCTGTTAGAGATTTAATACAGAGTATCTTTAGAAAATTAAGATACGAACAAATATATAATTATCTAATAGTCTGTTTCAGGGATGAAAACAAACGGCTCCAGTGAATCGTGTGGGTGATAAGAATAGGCCTGTGTGATGGATGTGCACTCACCACCAAGAAGAGTCCACGCGAGGCGTGACGAGCAGCAACAGCAGCAGACACGCACAGTACATCCTTGAGCTGGCACCTTGGTTCTGACACGAAGAAGGCCCTGGTGAGAGTCCGGCTCCCGGAGAACTACCGCGGTGAATCCGAGCTGCACGGAGGCCGAGAATCCTGCTTAAACCCAGCATGGCTCCTGTTTTTTTTTTTTGCCCTCCCCGGTAAAGAATGGGAAGGAGAGATAAATCCTTATTCCAGATGTGAGAGCTTGTTAAGTTTTGTTGTGAGTTATGGAGTTAAAAAAGTTGGAAGGCCTCATTATCCACAGTGCGATTCCCGTGTTGTGCGGCTGTCAGCAGATAGAGGAGCGCGTTTGCGGTGCCATGTGCGCACCAGACCCTCCCCTGAGAACTTCTGGCTGCCAACCCGGAGCCTTACCTGATGAAGCGGGGCGGAGGACACAAGCGAAGCCGGTTTCGCCCCTGCTCTCAAATCCCCCTTGGTCTGATCCTGCCGTTTTGTCCTTATACCAGAAGCTGGGGCAGTGCGTTGAGAGTAAGGGCAGGAGTCAAAGTTTGCAGAGTTGAAGTGGCCGCTCCCCAGTCTGCTGCGGGGACTCTACGCTGCGTCGGATGCTCTCCTTTATTAGCGCACGGTGGATAGAGTCCGAGTTAAGGGGGAGAGGAGGAGAGAGAAAAAAGATGAGGGAGGGCTCGCCGCGGACAGCTCCCCTCCCTCATTGGGTGGAAGCGGAGGTTACAGGGTTTGGCGAAGATCGAGATGTTTAAAAGGACGGAAGGAGAAAGGTGAGCTAAAGGGGTGATGACGCTGCTGATGTGACGATCTTGAGCTCATCTGAAATATAAAAGGCATTAAGGGAAATTATTAAATAACACAAAAGGTGTTGACTAACGTATAAATGCATTAAGTATTTAGAATATAAATGGATTTTCTCTATACTCCCACAATATTGAAACATTCGGACTTCGACGAATTTCATCAGGGTTTTATTACATAGAATCAGAAAGAGGCTCATCGCTGTTAAGGGACAGAAAAAGGTGAGAGTAAAAAAATCCACGGCATGCGTTTATTTTTGCTGTTGCAACAGAAAGTGTTGTGTGCATCTAGCAGCTTGACGCATTTACAGACTGAAATTATGTCCAATGTGCTTTGCAATAATGGTTCAACCTCAGCCAGGTGGGATGGAGAGATTCTCTGAATGTTCATTTTTAAGTCTTCAGAGAAAAGGAGGAGGACAAGTTTCAAAAGGATTTTGGTCTGGTCTAAAACATGAACATACTTTGATCTAGATTATATAATTTTAGCCCTGACATAGAGTTCTTAACATGTTTTCCTTCCATGTATTGCCACCTTCTGTGCTGAACAAAAACATCTCTAAAGCATGATGCTGCCACCACCATGTGTCGCTATGGGGATGTTGTGCAGCGCGTAATGTGCAGTCTTAGTTTTCCTTGGGCTTTATGATGCTGTTTGTACATTAATATCATCTTCAAAACCTCTGAGGCCTTGAAAGAGCAAATACTTGAACTGAGATAAAATTACAGACAGATGGACTTTACTAAAGGGAACTAATTTTCAGATGTATTGATAAAAGAAATCAAAGATCATGCCTCTGCAATTATGTGCTACATTGTTTTGGTTTATCAGATCATAATCCAATAAAACACATAAAATTTTGTGGTTTTAAGGGTGATAAAATGTAAAAAAATAAAATAAAATGTCATTTCTGCAAGGCATTATGCTTATATCATTACCTCATCTAACCAGCCATATAAAAGGAGACAAATGTAATTAAATGTGAAAAATAGGCCACAACAATTTTGAGAACATAAAGATGGCTGAGATGCCAAGGTACGGAGAGCAAGAATCACAGCAAGGGTGACAAACAAAGCTAAACAACATTAGGAGCAAATGTCATTGATATTAAAAGAAGTTCAGTCACTCATTGGCAGGTGTTATAAAACAAATGCATATTTAAACAAACCTTTCACTTGCATCCATGCCCCTTGTATAGTTCTTCTAAGGTTAAAAAGCGAGAAAAAAGCTGGGAATGTAGAACTAAGAAAACAGTGCCAACTTGTCCATTGGATCAGCATCATGGCCTAAATATGAACCATATGTGTGAGGCAGAATGCTGAGAGTGCTCAGTCACACACACGAACACACACACACACACACCACAGACACAAATTTCTCCTCCTACAACCATCCTTGCGCTCTGCCCAATTTTTGCTGGTCCATTTATAGCACCTTTGAACTCGCTGTCATCAGATTTGGGATTATTTTCATCCCTCAACGACTTCTGAGAAATTACAATCTGCTCCTAAAAGTCAGAAATTATGTTCTAAAACAAACACACTCCACTGCTTTCTGACAATTTTTATTTATTTATTTATTTATTTTTTACTAATCCTGGGTGGAGAAAGCCACAGTTGATTCAGGTGACCCCATTAATACTAATGAACAAGCAAACAAATCAGGAAAATCCCTGTCGGAATTGAAACTATTAGACTTAAGGAAAGCTGTTGCGAAGTGCTACGTCTTCAAACGCTTTTGAAAACAGCCTCAGTGTTTATGCCAAAGCTAGTGTTAAAGCTAAGCTTCTTAAAGACTTTAGTGTTTCTGCTTATAGCCCAACCAGACAGGCTGCTGCTGCTGACAGAACAAACCTAATTTTCACAATTTTCGCAGAAAAAAAAAACAAAAAAACACAGGCGTTACAGAGAGGGCAGCGCTGGGTGGAGGTTTGTGAAAGTCAGCAAGGTGAGACAGAGGAGCTCAGGCTTTGGAGGATTTTTGCACGCCGCATCTTGGCACACTGTTTTCTGCTAAATCAAAAGGAATTAGGGAAGTACAAACACATCTGAGTTATGCTCTGCCTCCTGGGGCCGTAGCTGGAACTCCTGTGTCTGTCCCCTCGCCAACGAACCTGACTCCAGCTTTCTCTCCATAAACAATAACAAAGTCAAGTGCCTCCTTGTCAGACGGATGAAAAGTTTACCGTGATGTGCTGGGTTCAATCTGACAGCTGTCTCCGCGGAGGAAAAGTACTGATTTGGGTTGCGCTGTTTAAACTACGGACTGGAGAAAAACAGGGATAAAGATGAAATTTACAACGATGCGGGATTTTAATGTTTATACGTTCGAGTTACTCAGGATTAGATCTGACAGTAGGGTTGCAGCTAGGAATAAAAGACTGGACCTAAGGCATTCGGTTTAGATGGAAGAGTTGGACTAATAGCTTAGTAATGTGTCCTTTCTGTGGGGATCATACTATGTGATGTCATGAGTCACCAGTCCAGAGATGAGCTCAGTGAGTATTCATATCCCACCAAGCGTCTGGTAGGAACGGCAGCCCCCAGTCAGGTCTGGCCGAGTTCCCACAATGATGTGACAAATGGGTTGAGAGTAAAAGGGAAGCGGTACGTCGAACTCATCCAAATTCTCCCCTTGTATTTTTGCTCTGACCACATGGGTAAGAAAGAATGCCTAAAATACACAAATAAATTTGCTCATTATTTAATTGAACAAGCCATTTTTGCTAATGCTTTAACTTTCTGGCTGATGTCCTCAGATGTTTCAATATTTTCACGTAATTTTCTTTCCTCATGATGCACCGGTCCCTCCTGCAGCAAATCTCGCTCTCGACAAGACGCCGCCACTCGTGAACTTCATAATTAGACGTCTTTCTCTGGTTTTCCTATGTCAAAGTAGTTACTTTGGGAGTACCGGTTTCTTTCTCTCTCAACGCATCGTAGTACATAAGTCCTTTCATTGTGGGTAATGACACCGCTACCATCTTCAACCTGCATTTTCACCGGGACTTTTGCTTTTCTCCTATGTTCATCTCTGTAACACAGTAACTGCATGCTTCCTGAATTAATGTCTTTAACTATACACCAAAAGTTGCTCCCCTTTTAGGCCTAGTGCTGGAAATTACGGTATCTGAGGCTAAAATCACAACAAGGGGGATTTTAGAATAATTTGCGCTTCTGCCAAAGTTGTTTGAAGACAAACTAATCATATTCTAGATTTTGCCTCTCATGTTGCATCATGGCTGATATCTGCGGGGTGAACGCCTTGAACATTTGCAAACCATTCTTGCAAGAGATATTTCAAGTAAACCTCCCATTTAGAAGAAAATAATAAAAAAGGTGAAAATTTGACAGTATTCCTGCAGTTTGCAAATAACTAAAAGAATTCTAATTGAGATAAAACAGAAAATGTTTTGTCTTTTTAATGTTAGAAAAGTGATTGTGGGTCTTTTTTATAAAATGATTGTGAACATCTGGTTTCGACTGTGCATCCCTGGATATTGATATTTGCAATACAACACCTTATATTTCTATTATTATGAGTAAATCCCCCATCAATGGAGCCTCACGACCTCAATTATGATCAGAATATACATAGTGGTAATTTTATGTATATTAATGCCTAATTAGACTTATGTTTAATTTTAATGGGACACTACTTATATTATAAATTACCTTTGAGGGTAAAACAGCCAACCCTGAAAGCATGTTCCCATAAGTATCAAATGAAAATCATTTGGTATTGGTGTATAAGTGAAGCTAACTTAAAGCCAGATTACAACACAGACCTTAAAAATATTTAGTCCTTGGCAGACCCCAATGTGTGAGCCAGAAATCCAGAGCCTCGATAATTTATTGTCCTGTAAATTTAGATCTGCCGACAGAGGTAAAGTGCTTTGAACGAATACAGTGGTGCTGGAACTTGAGAAGCTTCTAAACTGATTGGCCGGCATATAAGTACATGTCGCCTGAGCCTCTTGTCAAAACCCTGAAAAGTGCGATTTCAGAAATTTCTGCTGAGGGAACGTCCGTCTCTAAAAGAAAAATAATAATAACTTGCTCTCACATGTGCATATTGTAGATTATGTACACTCATGTTACATCATGATTGGCCCCCACAGGCCTTGCATATTTGCAAGCCTTTCTTACTTTATCCTTGGAATAGCCTGCCATCAATGGATTTGATAAAACTCGTGAACAGACTGTGGGTCCAAGGATGTCATCCTGACTACTCTATAACAGAAGGTTACGGCGTTGCTGGAAGATGCCGTCATGCTTTACCAAAAAAAAATACATGTCCATGAATGTGCACAGGCTCTCACACACATACACACAGCGAGACGTAGAATAGAGTGAGTGATACAGACAATATCAAAGGAGCATTCAGTTCATAGTAGCCTTTTTGACCCTCGAAACATCCCACTCATTTTTAACTTAACCATAATTTCTATGTTCTTGGTTTTATAATAGTGTGAAATTTATAGAAAGCCAAATAAGTAAATATTGTAAAAAAAAAAAAAAGAATGATTGTTGAAATTTACCTCAATTCATCTTTACAGCATAGACACTGCCGCTGCTTCTTTCTGACAAGAACTGAGTAAATGCTGAGTAGTTTCCTGTTTTAATAGGGCCCTGTCTGTGTGACGAACACAGCAGGTCACATGGCGTGTGACCTATGATTACCTCTTTGGAAACTTGTTGTGCGTTTAATTATTTCAAAGTAAAAAAATAAATAAAAAAGTATCTTGCAAGTTTTAAACTAGGTCCATGCCAAGTTTTATCTTTAAATGTTCCAGTGACACCAATCAGGTTGTAATCACAGCTAAGGTTAAAAAGTTGCATAAAAGGAACCATTCTGGTTTTAGATCTGCTCATAATATGAAACCTCATGTCATATTATGAGGAAGTTGTGAATAAATGGTGAAAATTAATCACTGCCATTCATTGTGACAGCTTTTAAATCAGCAAAATTGTTTCATGCAGCCATCCACTCTAAAAGAACGTCAGCTTTTCTTAACGCATTTGCACACCGACAAATAAATAATGTCGTCTCAGATAAAACCTGAAAGTGATAATGTAAATATTCCAGAAACCTTAAATAAATACGATTTTAAACTGAGGTTTTGTGGAGTAGTTACAACGTGGCAGTATGGTCCCCTCCAACTCTCTTTGCATCTTCATCTTGGTAAAGCAATAAAAACAATTTTAAAACAACAGCAATGCCAGAAATGAAAAGTAAAGGCTATGTTTTAAACCTCTAAACTACCATCTTCTTTGCATTACGCTATCACTGACAAAGGGGTCTGTGGTTATTTACAGAGAAGCCTGTGGTAGATCACTGCTTGAGGCCCCGGTCACACTGGATTAAGAGTATAGAAAACGTCTTCAGGGAGGTTGTGGTGGTTTTGTTATCCTGGTGGAAGCGTATGTCTGGATCTTGGGTGCAGTGTGAGGCAGCCTGCTGGCAGCAGTTGCAGTTTATCCATGATGTTTGATTCGGACTGGTCATCAGAGAGTTTGCTGTGCATCACAGTGGATATGTAATTAGACTGAATTGCCCTTAATTTGGGCGTTTTCTTGCTTCGCTATAAGGTATCAAAGGTTCATGTAAAGGCTGTCAGATTTCAAAACCTCTCTTAAGTTTCTTCTTTTACAATAGTTCAGGGACAATTGGAATTTTCAGTATTTAGTGAGAATTGATCAAAATATTAGTTCTTTTCTTCTATTGTGCCATTTTTGATAATTCTTCACACTTTCTATGGTTTGATTCCATTGTGTTACTTTGAATATATGTCTGTGTTTTTAGATAGATTGTATATGCTGTTGTTTATTGATTACTTATTGTCTTTAATTTTTGTTGTGTAGAAACCATATACACAAACCTTATCGTAAATGCAACATAATAAAGAGAGGCATGAGTGTAACAGACCCATCTACTATCATTTGATCTAGCTGAACAATGGGGAAATGGAGAATATAAATCAGTTGTCCACTGTTCTTTACTATTATTATTTTTGATTCTAAAGGTTAAACAATAAACAGACCAGAGAATGGCAAATTAAACTACATTTACCACTGAGGGATCAGTGCATTGTTTCATCTTCTCATGACTTTATAATAAAACGGTGTGTGCATACCATTCCATCCTGTGTAGGCGTCAGATCTGTGTGAACAATGATGGAGGTGATGCTAATCTTGTGGTTTATCATCCCGCGTGAAATTGTCACTCAAATCTACCCTGAAGGGTGTGCAGTATCTTAAACTGAATTCCTAAGTATGGACCATTGTGGGCCTTTGGCAGAATAATAATAATAAAAAAAAGCAATGAGGGCTCTAACCGTGAGAGAGATCTCTCTATGTCCTGAGCGATGAGAGCAGGGTTTAACTGGCTGCAGGTGCGCTGGAGTTGGCGGGCAGTATCTTTGAAGTAGAAGCCAAATGGGACCCCAGCCCATCTCTGACCAACCGCCAGAGTAGACACATTCGTTTTCAATTAACACTCCTTCTTTCTCAGATGCTGCCCCTTTGCTTTTTCTCAACGGATCTATAAAGGTTGTAGGTTTTGTTAAAAGGGTAGCATTATGTATTTTCCAGGAACATAGTGCCGTTTTATGGTACAAGCAAATCAAGTAACTATTTTACCTTTGATTTTTGTAAAAAAAAATGCTGCAAATATCAAGCATGACTTAAAGACATTTTATTTCGCAATTTGATGCCTTGGAATTGGCTTCTATCTCTTTAAGAAGCTCCTGCTCTTTCCTCTCAGTATGTCATCACAACAATGCCTATCCATTATGCCCTTTACAAATGTTCTCAGTAGTGTTGGACTGAGAAGCAGTTCGCATGATAAACTCAGCAGACTCAGAATTGCACTTAATTGTTAAGAGCTGCTGCCGCTAGTCTGGAGGAGCTGTAGAACTTGGCTGCCAGAGTAGATTTGAAGATTCCTCAAACATGCATAAAAGAATTAAAGCATTCAATCAATTTTACATGGCACCCCCTTTATGCAATTAGCTTTTTTATATATATATATATATTACAATCAACACCATGAAAACAGTAATGGATTATGTTTTCTAGATACTGTGATAGAGCAGGTACTGGTACCTACTTTAAGAGAAATTAAGCTTCAACAGGGGGAAAAAAGTATATATAATATACAAAAGCATATATTTTTGTCAGAAATAGTTTTATTTTTACTTTTACTAGATTTCCATGAGTGTTTCATTTGTCTTGCTACATTTGCTACACTTCTTTCATTTCAGTCATTTTATTAAAAACTGCCCAGCACACATGTTCCTTTAAAGTGCTGCTATATAAAATCTGCCCTAAAGAATATAACTTGTTGTTGAGCCATAATGACTAATACTCTTTACTAAATAGATGCCATCATGAGGAAAAAACAGCATTTGGAAATATTGACGCAAGATTTCAAGATATCAGCCAGGAAGTTTAAGCTTGGGCACTAATGGGTCAATTAGATAATGAGGATATCATTACAACCAAATCAGTTACCAAATGGCTTAAGAACTCTGACTGATCATAAAAAAGCTGGGAAGAGTTCTAACATTGTGTGCCAGAAAGGCAGCCTGCAAACCTGAATCAGAAACACCAGTTGAGCAGTTAAAGTGGGAATGGGCAAAAAAAAAAAAAAAAAAAAACCCAGGAAGCTGCTGTGAAAGCTATAACATTTGACCCAAATTATAAGGTTTAAGTGCAATCAAACCAAATACTAGTGAATTGTGTGTCAACAATTCATTAGTGGCTTTGTTGCAATTGTGGCGTTTAGCAAATAGCAATAATTTTATCAATCTTAACTGACATGAAAGAGAAAACAAATTGTCTAATTGTGGTTGTGTGCTTTATTCATTCTGTGTTAATGTATGACTTTCAGCTTTAGGTCAGACAACAATATTTAGGTAAAACATTATTTACTTTCTAACGTATTGTACCTCAATGTATATAACTTAATAAATGCACAGAAATGATTAAAATAAATCTCAAGTACAAATATCTTCAATATATACTAAGCAAATATTTTCCTTACATTCTAATTCTGAATATGAGTGCTACACCTCTCATTTAGGTTTTATGAATCTGTCCATAGTTAATTGGTTTTGAAAGTTTGGCTACTCAAATACTGAGAGGTTCTTCTACATTGGAATATTTATTTATAAGTTATTATTTATGTGCTAAAATCATGCAAATTTTCACCCCAATAAGTGCAAGAAGTTTCCTGTGTTTACTGCTGCCAAAAAAAAAGCAAGCAAAGCCAGCTTTAGAACAGATAAGGAGTTATACTAATGCTGTTGTGGCTCACTGGTTTTTACTCAATAATGCATACACATCGAAGTGCATCTCCACAGCTCATTAGAGAAATGAAAAAAAAAAAAAGTATATAAGCTACGTAGTTTCGATGGCGAACTCCCTGTAGGCAGCCACATCTGGCTCCTTTTAGCGACAAGCGTATAAAAATCAATTTTAGTTTGGTTTCAGGCATTTTGTACCACAGACACCCCACACATATATACACACGCTGGGAGGTAGGACTCCAACATGGTGGTCACCACCACTTCTTTCAGCTTCTGCAATACCAGCAGTCATCAAGGGGCTTTGATAAAGCCCACTTTCCTGCCACAAGCAGGCCTATTTACAGGACGGCATCTGTACACAACAATAGCCCTTTAAGACAATCTTAAAAGAGAATACTTCTAGCGTGGTTGTGTAGAATAGTTACTAGTAGTAAGCATCATCTTACCTGAGAGCAGCAGTCAGAGTGATCTCACTTTGGAGAATTTAAGAGGTCTCATAAGAGAATCAATCTAACTACTACAATATGACTAATGTTTTAGATCATGTCTTGCTAACACCACATTTTCCATAGTTTTACCTCAATTCAAAAGGACCAATTAAGAACTGCTGACATATTGTTAATATACTAGTCCTAAAATGTTTGCTGAACCAGTTTGTTTGATTGCTGAAACAGCAATTACTAATTTTAGTAGAAGTAGCTTATACTTCTACTAAAATTAGTTTTAGTCACATGATTTAAAGCTGAAACCAGTGTTTTTTGCTTAAATCCATTTTTTAAAAAATGTGGTTATTCATAATACTAATGAAATGTGACCGCAATCAGACTTGTGAGTTATGACTCCAAAGTGATCCAAATGCACACTTTGTATACAGCAATTCTTTGTATATGAAAGTAAAAATGGATGCCGCCATATTTGAATGGATTTTAAAGAGGCAGGAGGTCTTTAGAAAAACCCAGGACATTTTGGTGGGACTATGTTTCTGGGCTGGCCTGAGAACGTCTTGGGATTTCCCCAGAGGAGCTGACCCATGTGGCTGAAGAAAGTCTGGACCTCCATTTATGCTGTTACCACAATGACCCGACCTGGATAAGTGGAAGAAAATGGATGGATGGGATAGCAGAAAGTATTGTCACAAATGACTGGTACTTTCATCATTTCCCAAGATATAATGTGCTGTGAGACTAAGATGAGGCACAGCTCCTTTAAGGTTCTGCAACTGTAAATTGTTTGGATCACTCAACTTGATTCTTTCTCTTGAGTGCGCTTATATTATTTTCATACTTTTTCTAAAAGAAAAAACTATTAAATTTGCATATTTCAATCAAAATATTGCACTGCAAATAAAATAAATGGTTAAACCATATAATAACCATGACTGTAGTTGTGTTCCTGATTGTACCACCAATTCATAGAGTTCACTTACTGCGGGTAAAATAAGTGTTAGAAAAAAAAATCAAATGATGTGAAATTCTCGTCAGATGTCTGTAAAAACTTGTCCACATATGCAAATAAATCAAACCACATATGTCTATTAAGTCATTTACATTTATAATGGAATTACTCAGGGGAAAAGCACTGTGCATATGGAGAAAGGGAGGTTCATAAAATACACAAACACATCTATAGAATTAAAAGTGGCTCTTCAAAACTCCTGGACTATCCCTTTTATACATCTGGTTATTCCTTCATTCATAAGCTGTACTTTAGATTTAGATGTAGATTTTCCTTTCAGTCAAAATCTAATATGGTTCAAAAATATCTAAATATTTGTTTTAATTAGTTGCCACATTAAGAAAAAGGGCTCATATGCAACATACCGTATGTTCCGCACTATAAGGCGCACCTAAAAGCCTTCAATTTTCTCAAAAGCGACAGTGCACCTTATAATCCGGTGCGCCTTATATATGGACCACTTTACTTAAGTGTTTTAAATGTAGTGATTTATTTCAGCCACTGGGTGGCTTCCCGTTCATATTTGCTACATCTCGTTCATGGATCTGAGTATTGAGTGGTGCGGCTC